>PVJS01024812.1:0-28375 GCA_004027185.1 Glis glis
AGAGAGAGAGAGAGAGAGAGAGAGAGAGAGAGACAGAGAGAGAGCGAGAGAGCTGAGGCTGGCCGCGAACCCAGATCCTCCGGTCTCCGCCTCCCAAAGTACTGGGATTACAAGCGTGCGCCACCACGCCTGGCTACCGTCCACATGTGTACAGGGGCAAGCTCCCTACGGATCCTGGGCAGAGCAGGGGTGCACATTGCCCAGGCTTGAGGCGGCTCAGGCGCTGGTCCTCAGGGTCATCCCCTGAGTATCAGTGTCCTGTGTCTGGGGCTGGGGTAAGCACCCTGAAGAATCCAATCCCAGAAACTGCCTGCCTGGTTGGGGCAGGCCAGTGTGCAGCCCCGGTGACTCTGCACTACTCAGGGCAACCCCCCCCCCCCCACGGCCAGCACCGCGTCCCCGAGGGAGGGCAGACCTCTCTGCACACTGCTCCGGGGAGAGGGGAGAGCAGGACCTTCCTCGTTCCCAGGGCTCCGGCTGCTGGTCGCTGAGGCAGGTGTGGTCCCCAGAGCCAAGGGGGTTGGGCCAGGCCATCTGTCCTTTATCCGTTTGTCTGACAAGAGGTATTGGGCCTCTTATGTGCCACGCACTTGCTGGTCACTGTGGGACCATGTCCCTGCTCCTGTGTCCAGCATCCTAGGTCTACTCTGTGCCCCATGCCCTGTCCTCCTCTGCCCTTGCCAGTGACTGCAGGCTGGGCGCCAGGTGTGGTGTTCCTGCACGTGTGCGTCCCCTTTACCCTCCGGGGTCCCAAGAGGGCCTGCACTTCCTGAGCAGCTGATTGCTGAGCTGCGGCTGGAGTGGTCAGGAGGGATGGGTGGGGCCAGGCAGTCTGCTTACTGCTTGCTGAGAGGCCTCTGGGTTGCATTTCAAGGTTAGGTGTATGGGAGTCTCAGCCCAGGGTCCACCCATCCCTGAGGCCACAGCCTGTGGAAGGGGTGAGGGGTGCGTGGGCCACCAGTGGCCAGGGCTGATGCTGATCATCGGGGCAGCGTAGCCATGCGGCTCCAGGGCCCTGTGGTCAGACGAGAGGCCTGGGCTGTTGGGCCCCTGGACTTCTCCCTGTGTTGGGCTAGTGGCCAGTGGGCTGCAGGGGCTCAGCCAGGGTTCCGTGATGGGCTCTAAATGAGTTGCCAACACTTGAGAGGGGAGAGCCTTGAGGTAAATGCCCACATTTCCTTCTTGTCCAGGAGTCCCTGGCACCTCCTTTCCCTCCAGGGCAGGTCTGGAAGTCGATGCCTGGGTGGCTTTCCAGAGCTGTCCTGCTGGGGATGACTATCCTGGGCCACTTGCAGCCAGCTCCCTGGGCTCAGGCCCGGGTGCTCTGCCTCCAGTGCCCGCAGGTCTGGAGCTGTGGAGCCTACAGCATGTGCTGTGCCAGGCTGGCATGGCGTGGTAGCTGGGGGCAGCTGGCCCTGCGTCCTTTGCCCCTGCCCCCACAGAGGTCACAACAGTTCAATTTCATGCCTGGTAAGGGCTGGAGCCTTGTGGGCAAAGGACGGCAGACTCACCAGCAGATGTACCCTTTCCTGCTTGGTCCCCCCATGCCCACTTCACACTGGAGCCCAGAACCGACTCTCACTGAAGCCAGAATGGTTGCTAATTCCTTTTTCCAGTATTGGGCTGAGAAGGGGATGGGCGAGCAGGTGTGCCCATCCTGGCTTGCTTCTGAGCCTTCCGGGCTGTGAGAGCAAAAGGCCGTGGGGTGGGCAGGGCTCTTTGCTGTCCGTCCCTTCCACTCGGTTCGCATTTTAGCCCTGGAGCCAAGGTACACTCATGTTTGTGAATTCATGGCAGATACACGTGTTCTAGAACACAGATTACCAGCAGGTGACAGGGCTCCCCTCAGGGGCATCCTGTCACTGGACCTAGATCCTCCTCCTGTCAGCCCTACCCCTCACTGCTGCAGCCGCCCTCTGAGCTTCCTTTCTCCAGGCATGGGAAGTCACCTGAGAGCCCCATCACCCCATCGCAGACACCCCCTGGGTCCCCCAGAGCACAGAAGGCTGTTGGAAAGGCAGGTGCTAGCCTGGGAGGCAGTGCTGGGCTGTTCTGGCCTAGTGTGGGGCCTGTGTCATGTCCCCATGTGTCATGTCCCCACCCACTTCCTCCACCAGCTGGCCCTGTCTTTGACAGGTTCCCCTCTGGCTTTCCCCAGGAGGTCCTGAGCCTCTGCTGATGGGCTCACTCCCTGGCAGAACTGTGCATGAGTCTGGGTGCTGGCATAACAAACCCCCTTAGGCTGGGGCTCCAGTGACAGACCTTATTCTCTCAGGTTCTGGAGGCTGGAGCGCAGGTTCAGGGTGCAGGCAGGGCTGGCTCCTGGTGTAGCTGCTTCTCGCAGTGACCAGACACAGTGGTTAGGTGATGGACCTAGGGCCAGGCCTCTGAGTGTCCCTGTGATCTCTGGGCATCCCAGGCCTGGCAGGCTGCTGCTGGGACATGGCGGGGCCCGTTAAATGTGTGGAGTCCAGCATCGTTCTCCCCAGCTCTTTGCCAAGGGTCCTTCCCACCCCTCTCTGCCATCAGCCTCAGCAGAAGGGGCCAAGGCCGGGCTCCCCACCCACCAGGTGCCTCCTGGGGGTGCTGGGTGGCTGAGGCTGCAGACATACAGGGGAGTCCAGAGGGCTGTGGGGAACCCCCCAGGGAGCCCTGGCTTGCCTCTCCCCAGCACCTGTTGTCTCAGATCCTTGCTCCCAGGAGTGACAGTGTGGGGGAGGGTACAGCCTAGTGGGCAGGAAGTCAGAGCTTCCTCCTCCAGGGCCTGATGGATACCGGGGAAGGTCCACCTGCAGGCAGACAGGCAGAATGGAGACCAGGAGCTGCCAGGGTTTCCACTGGGAGGCTGCTGACACACGGCTCCCACAGACCCACAACTCCCCACAACACCCAGACAACCCGGGACTGTGCTGGGCCTGCGCCGCCCCTGCAGGGGCGCACGTCTTTCCACAAGGTGGCTGGAGGCAGGGAGTGGGCGCTTGGAGCTCCTGAGATATGAAAAGGTGAAGAGAGAACGTAAGCCGACTGCGCGGTGAGGTTTCGTATGTGCTGGCTGCTGTTCTAACACAATAATTATAAAGAGCATATGGGCTAGATGCTGACATTAACACTCCTTTTTTTTAATAAAATTTTTGTATTGAGCTAGTTGTAGATTCATAACAGAAGGTGTAATAATAGTACAGAGAGAGCTGTACACTCTTCACCCTGTTTCTGCCAATGGCAGCATCACCCACAGCTGCAGACATCACAGCCAGGGTGCCGACACTGTTGGCATCAGTCGATGGCGGTCAATTCACGGCGCATCCGGGGCCAGGAGGATCCCTAGTGCTGGCCTCTTATCACCACAGCCGCTCTCTTCCAAGCTCACCACACCTAACCCCAGGCAACCACTAATCCATGCTCCATCTCTGTCATTTTGTCATTTCAAGAAGATTGTGTGAGCCAGGTGTAGTGGCACATGCCTGTAATCCCAGTACTTGGGAGGCTGAGGAAGGAGGATCGCAAGTTCAAGGCCACCTCAGCAACTAGTGAGACTCTCAGCAACTTAGCAAGACCCTATTTCTTTTTTTTTTGCGGTACTGGGGATTGAACCCAGGGGCGTTCTACCTCCGCGCTACACCCCCGGCCCTATATTTTATACTTTATTTTGAAACTGGGTCTCACGAAGTTGCGGAGGGCCTCACTAAGTAGAGAGAGAGAGAGAGAGACAGGGAGAGGGAGGGAGAGAGGGGGGGAGACAGGAAGGGGGGGAGAGAGAGAGAGAGAGAGAGCGAGCGAGAGCTGAGGCTGGCCGCGAACCCGGATCCTCCGGTCTCTGCCTCCCAAAGTACTGGGATTACAAGCGTGCACCACCACGCCCCTGGCACAAGACCCTATTTCAAAACAAAAAATAAACTAGGGCTGGAGGTGTAGCTCAGAGGTAGAATGCCCCTGGATTCAATCAACACACACACACACACACCCGAGAATATCATGTGAGCTGGGTGTGGGGGTGTATACCTGTAATCCCAGTACTTTGGAGGCTGAGACAGGAGGATCGCAGGTTCAAGGCTAGCCTCAATAACTTAGCAAGACCCTCAGCAACTTAGTGAGCCCATTTCAAAATAAAAAAACCCAAAAATTGGTGGGTGTGTAACTTGGAGGTAGAATGCCCCAGGGTTCAATCCCTAAAACCAAAAAACTAAAACCAAACAAGAATATTGCATGAGCGGATTCATGCCTCTGGATCACCATGACTCTGAAGACACTCAGACAGTTGTGCACAGCACTGATAGTTTGCTTCGTTGTGTTGCTGAAGACAGGCACACCTCAGAACTATTATGGGTTTGGTTCCGGATCACTGCCATGAAGTGAATGTGCAATAAAGCATGTCACATGAATGTTTTGATTTTCCAGTGTATATAAAATCCATGTTTACACTATACCATAGGCTAAGTGTGCAGTAGCATTATGCCTAAAAGATAGCATACGTCTGCTAAGCTTATGTGACTTCTAAACCCTTTGTTGTTTCAGTGATGTTCAGCATCTGCAGCGGGAGTAGATCCCATCTCACTTTCTTTGCTTGTCCATGAGAAGCTACTCCTCACTGTTTAAATTTTTATTATGGGATTGCAGCAGCTCACTCACATCTCCAGACTGGGATTACAAGCGTGCACCATCATGCCTAGCTATAAATGTTCTTCTTTTTTTGTTGTTGTTGGTACCGGGGATTGAACCCAGGGGCGTTCTACCTCTGCGCTACACCCCCGGCCCTATTTTTTATACTTTATTTTGAAACCGGGTCTCACTAAGTTGCAGAGGGCCTCACTAAGTAGCTGAGGCTGGCCGTGAACCTGGATCCTCTGGTCTCCGCCTCCCAAGTACTGGGATTACAAGCGTGCGCCACCACGCCCGACTCTAGCTATAAATATTCATCATCATTATTATTATTATTATTATTATTATTATTATTATTATTATTTTAGTGGTACTGGGGATTGAACCCAGGGCCTCACCCTTGCTAAGGAAGCACTTTTCCACTGAGCTACATCCCCAGCCCCACAAATATTCTTAGTACCACCTAGAGTATTGAGTCCTTCCAGAAAGTTTTCAGGTTATTCTGTCCCCATCTATCACAGGAATCACTATTTATGGTAGCTATGGCCTTAAGAAATATATTTCTATTTTTATCTTTTTTGTGTGTGGTATGGGAATATCTGGGGCTTTCTACCACTGAGCTACACCCCCCAGCCATTTATTTAAATTAAAAAAAAATTGTGGTATTGGGGATTGAACCCAGTGGCATTGTAGTTTGAGCTATACCCCCAACCCTATTTTATGTTTTGTTTCGAAACAGGGTCTTGCTAAGTTGCTGAGGCTGGCTTCAAACCTGTGATCCTCCTGCCTTAGCCTCCCAAGTACTGGGATTATAGGCATGTACCACCATACCCAGCCCCAGTCTGTCTGTCTGTCTTTCTTTTCTTTTTTTTGGTACTGGGGATTGAATCCAGGGGCATTCTGCCTCTGAGCTACACCCCCATCCATTTTTGTTTTTTATTTTTAAATAGGATCTCGCTAAGTTTCTGAGGGTCTCACTAAGTTGCTGAGGTTGGCCTTGAAGCTGCAATCCTCCTGTCTCAGTCTTCCAAGTACTGGGATTGCAGGTGTGTGCCACTCTGTCTGCCTGAAATATATACTTTTTTTTGTGGTACTGGGGATTGAACCCAGAGGCATTCTACCTCCAAGCTGTACCCATAGCCCTTTTTATTTTTCATTCTTTGAAACAGGGTCGAGCCGGGTGTGGTGGTGCACACTTATAATCCAAGTATTTGGGAGGCTGAGACAGGAGAATCGCCGGTTCGTGGCCAGCCTCAGCTACTTAGTGAGGCCCTCTGCAACTTAGACCCTGTTTCAAAATAAAGAATAAAAAATAGGGCTGGGCGTATAGCTCAGAGGTAAAATGCCCCTGAGTTCAATCCCCAGTACTGCAAACAAAACAGAAAGAAGAAAAAAGAAACAGGGTCTCACTAGGTTGCTGAAAGTCGCTAAATGGCTGGGGCTGGTCTCGAACCTGTGATCCTTCTGCCCCAGCCTCCCAAGTACTGGGATTACAGGTGTGCACCATCATGCCCAGCTTGAAATGTATTTCTTAACTAACATGACTTGAAATTTGACATTACTCCTTGATCCATGGGCTGCAGAGTGCATGCTGTCTTAGTGGGCATACAAACTTTTATCTTCTGTCCATCGCCATCGGAGCTCTTGGTGGCCAGCTGTATCATCAATAAGCAGTGATATTTTGAAAGGAATCCTTCTTTTCCTGAGCAGTAGGTCTCAGTGGCATTAAAATACTCGATAAATCATGTTGTGAACAAATGTGCCTGTCCCAGGCCCCTTTCACAGCACACAGGCAGAGTGGGTTTAGTGTGGTTTCAGAGGGCCCTAGGATTTTGGGGTGATAAGGGAGCACTGGCTTCAACTTAAGATCAGCAGCGGCTTAGCCCCTAACAAGAGAGGCAGCCTGTCCCCTGAAGACTCGAGGCCTGACTCTGACTCCTCTCTAGCTGTGGAAGTGCCTGATGGCCCTTCATTTACAGAGGACTCTGATGTCGGCTCCAGCCACCTCCAGCACTCCCCAGAGCTTCCCGTGACTCCCTGCAGTGTCTGGGTCAGCATGGCTGCTTCGCCTGTCACCTGTGGTTAAGGAGTCTCTCCTTAAACCTCAGGAGCCAACCTCTGCTGGCCCGACTTCTGCAGCTTTCCCACCTCTCTCACCCTTTGAATTAGTCAGCATTTTCACAGCTGTAATCTAAAAGATATGACCACATAACTTAAAGGAAGGAAGATTTATTTGCTCAGGGTCTTTGGGTTCAGCCCATGTGAGGCCAGGGACCATGGATCTCAGGGCATGGCAGCAGGAAGCAGAGAGAGGGAGAGCACATGGGCTGTGCTCCTCATGTCTCGGAGGCCGGAAGCAAGAGAGAGCGAGAGGAGGAGGAACCATATATAATCCCCCAAGGCCACAGCTCCAGGAACCCACCTTCTCCAGCCATACCCTACCAGCTCAGGACACCACCCAGATAAATCCATTACAATCCAATCCACTGCTGAGATTAGAACTCTTATGACTTAACTATATCAACCCTGAATATTAATAAATGAGCTCTTTAGGGGACATTTTATATCTAACTATAACACCCTTCGTAGGATTTGAAGAGCGTGAAACCCTTGCTCTGGATCAGGCTTTGGTTTAGTTGAGGGGCTGTTGTGGCTGGTTCCATCTTCTGACCAGGCCATGGAAGTCTTCTCCCTATCAGCAACACGGCTGTGTCTCTTCCTCCTTATTTCTGTGCTCACTGGAGTGGCACTTTTGATTTCCTTCAAGAACTTTGGCTTTGCATGCACAACGCGGCTGCTGTTTGTGTAAGAGGCTTAGCTCTCAGCCGTCTCTGCTTCCACACGCCTCCCCACCAGGCTTACTCACCTTTTCGTTTTGATTTAAAGTGAGAGATATGCCACTCTAGGTTATTAATGATCCTAATTTCAATGCTGCTGTGTCTCAGGGACTTGGGAGCTGAGGAGAGGGGAGCCACAGGAAGCAGCTGGCCAGTGGAGCCGGCAGAGCACAGCATTCATCGATCAAGTTCCTTGTCTTGTGTGGGTGTGGCTGGTGGTGCCCGGAAGAGCTACAATAGCAACATCGATGATCATTGATCCCAGATTACCATAGCTGATCACCAGAACCCATATAAAGATAATGGGAAGGTTTCGAAGATTGCAAGAATTACCAAATGTGACGCAAAGACAAAGTGAGCGCGTGCTGTGCTGTCAGAGTAGATAAGACTTCCTGGATACAGGGTTGCCACAAACCTTTAGTTTGTAAAAAAAAAAAATGCAACATCAGTGAAGCTTGGTAAAGTGCAGTAACGCAGGGCCAGCCTGTGTTGCATGGTGTGGGGACACCACAGTTTGTGTTTAATCATCTACCTGTGAAAAGCTGTCTGGTTGTTTCCAGTTTTTGAAATATGAACAAAGTTGCTATACATATGCATGTACAGGTTTTGGTATGAACACAAGTTTTCATTTCTCTGGGATAAATGACAAGGAATGTAATTATCAGACTCTATTAAAGGTGCATTTTTAGTTTTTGTTTTCTTTTTTCTTTTTCTCTTTTGTTGCAGTTCAGGGGGTTGAACCCAGGGCCTTGTTAGGGAAGTACTCTACCACTGGGCCACCCTGCCGCCCTTTTTAAAATTTTATATTGAGACAGGGTCTCAGTTGCCCAGGGTGGCCTTGAGCTCATGATCCTCCTGCCTCAGCCTCCTGAGTAGCTCAGATTACAGGTGTGTGCCACTGTGCCCAGTTGCATGTTATGTCTTTAAAGAAATTGTCGTCAAGCTGCAATGCAGAGCGGAGGCGCCGTTTTGGGTGTTTCACATTCCCATGTGCACTGTACGAATGATCTCATCTCTCTGCATCCTCACAGCGTTTGGGATTGTCATTTTTTATTAGGTGTGTGGCAATACATTATGTGGTTTTATTTTCATTAATGGCCGATGATATTGGGTAGCTAGTGCAGACGGTCCAATCAGAACACCACCTGTGTGCAGGGACATGTCATTGATTAGCGTTCCCAGGTGGCCAATAAGCAGCTTAGTCTGTAGTTTCTTGTTTTTCTGTTTGTTTTGCTGTTCCGCTTGTCTGGATTTGGTATTGGGCTAATACAAGCTTCATAAAGTGAATTTGGGAATGGCCCACCTTTTTTACTTTATATTTATTTATTTATTTTTGCGGTACTGGGAATTGAACCCAGGGGCATTCTACCTCTGAGCTACACCCCCTATCTTTTATTCTTTATTTTGAAACAGGGTCTCACTAAGTTTCAGAGGGCCTCACTAAATAGCTGAGGCTGGCCACGAACCTGGATCCTCCTGTTTCAGCCTCCCAAGTAGTGATTATAAGGCTGCACCACCATGCCCGGCTTATTTTTTATTTTTTTGTGGTACTGGGGATTGGGTACCAGGGGCATTCTACCTCCGAGCTCCACCCCCACCCCTATTTTTTATTCTTTATTTTGAAACAGAGTCTCACTAGGTTATGGAGGGCCTCACTAAGTAGCTGAGGCTAGCTGTGAACACGATCCTCTGGTCTCAGCCTCCCAAGTACTGGTATTACAAGCGTTCGCCACCGTGCCCGGCCCACCTTTTTTATTTTCAAAAAGTCATTATGTAAAAATGGTGTTAGTTCCTCTCTGGATGTTCGATAGAATTCTGGAATGAATCCCATCTCCAATCTTGGAGATTTCTTTTTTCTTTTTGGTACTGGGGATCGAGTCCAGGTGCATTTTACCTGTGAGCTAGACCCCCCCCCCCGCCCTATTTTATTTTGAAAAAGGGTCTTGTCCCTGTTTCAAAATAAAGAATAAAAAATAGGGCTGGGGGTGTAGCCTGGAGGTAGAATGCCCCTGGGTTCAATCCCCAGTACCAAAAAAAAAAAAAAAGAAAAAGGGTCTTGCTAAGTTGCTGAGGGTCTTACTAAGTTGCTGAGGCTGGCCTCGAACCTGCGATTCTCCTGTCTCAGCTTACTAAGTACTGGGATTACAGGCGTGTGCCTCTATGCCAAGCTTTTTTACTTTTCCCAGTAAATGCCTATTTCATTTTCTAATCTAATATAAAAATAAAAATAAAATATGGATTCAGTTTCCTCAGTTGTCATGTGGATTTTCAAATTATGTTTCATATTTGGTGAGCTATGGTTTCATTGTTTTTTGAGGAAGTGGTCCATTTAGTCTAAATTGTTAAATTTATGTTTATAGAGTTGTGCATTTTATTTTCTCATCTTTCTGATATCTGCAGGGTTTGTAATGATATATGCCTTGTTTTATTCCTTATATTGATAATTTGTATCTTTGTCACTCTTGCTAGAGGTTTGTCAATTTTATTGATCTTTCCAACCTTTTTTAAAAAAGTATTTCTGACCTTATTTTATTACTTCCTTCATTCTCTGCTTTGAATTTTTTTTTTTTTTGCAGTACTGGGGATTGAACTGAGGGGCGTTCTACCTTTGAGCTACACCCCCGGCCCTATTTTTTTATACTTTAATTTGAAACCGGGTCTCACGAAGTTGCGGAGGGCCTCACTAATTGGCCAAGGCTGGCCGCGAACCCGGATCCTCTGGTCTCTGCCTCCCAAGTACTGGGATTACAAGGGTGCACCACCACGCCTGGCTTCTTTGCTTTGAATTTATTTTTCTTTGCTGTTTCTCAGTTCTTGAAGTGAGAGCTTAGACTAGTGGTTTGGGACTTTTCCTCTTTTCTAATATATGCATTATAGTGCTACGAAATTGCCTCTTAGTACTACTTTAGCTGCATACCACACATTTTAATGCGCCGTATTGTCAGTTTAAATAATTTCTGTGTTTTTAAAATTTTGCTTTATAGACTCTCTCTCTCTCTCTCTGACCAGTGGATGGTTTAGAAGTGTGTTGCTTACTCTCCAGTACCTATTTACTCTTGGTTTTCAGTTTGATTCCACTGTGGTTAGAGAGCACACTCAGCATGATTTCAGTTTTTAAATTTGTTAATGTTTCTTTTAGGCCCAGCATATGATTTATCTTGGTATATGTTCCATGGACACTTGAACAGAATGTGTATACTGCTGTCATGTGGAGCGTTCCTTAAATGTGGATTAGTTCCTGTTTGTTGAAGGTTTTATTGAATTCTTCTGCATTCTTGCTGGTTTTCTATCTAGTTGTTCTATTAATTGTTGAGAGAAGGGTGTTGGAGTCTCCAACTATAATTCTGAATCTGTCTATTTCTTCAGTCAGGCTCATCAGTTTCCGCTTTACGTCTTTGCAGCTCTGTTATTTGATGTATATACTGCTATGGTTTGAATGTCTTCCTCTCAAATTCATGTTCACACTTAATGCCCAACAAAGTGTTAAGAGGTGGGGCCTGTAGGAGATTAGGCCATAGTGCTCTACCCTCCTGGAGGGGTCAGTGCTGTATGGAAGGGCTGGTCAGAACTAACCAGAGGCTTTTGCTTTTCTTTGAGTAACATTTGCAGTTAACATCTTTTTCTATCCTTTTATGTTGAACTTGCCTGTATCATTATATTTGGAGTGAGTTTTTTGTAGACAGTGTATAGTTGGGTCAAATTTTCTTAGTTCACTATACCAATTGTTTATTTAGACCATCACCATTTTGTATAATTATTGATATGTTAAGGCTTAAGCTTGCTCGTTTATTTTTGTTTTCTGTTTGATCTCTCTATTTTTCATTTATTCTCACTTTTTTATTGCCTTCTTTTGGGTTACTTGAACATATTTTAGAATTCCATTTTGATTTATCTATGGTATTTTTGAGTATATTTCTTTTATAGGTTTTTAGTAGTTGCTGTAAGTATTGCATGATATATACAAAACTTATCTCAGTCTCCTCTTGTTGTTGTTATTATTATTGGTGATACTGGGGTTTGAACCTAGGGGTGCTCCTCCTCTGAGCTATACCCCCAGCCCTTTTCATTTTTATTTTGAAACAGGGTCTAAGCTGAGGAAGGTCTCGCAAAATTGCTGAGGCTGGCCTTGAATCTGCGATCCTCCTGTTTCAGCCTCCAAAGTACTGGGATTACAGGTGTATGCCACTGCACCTGGCCCAGTTTCATTTTTTTTTTATGTATGGATATCCAGTTTTCTGAACACCATTTGTTGAAAAGGCTGTCTTTTCTACTGTGTATGTATGTTTTTGCCACCTTTGTCAAAAAGCTAGTGGCCATAAGTGTGAGGATTTGTCTCTGTATCTTTTATTCTGTTCCATTGGTCTATATGTCTGTATTTATGCCAATAGCAGGCTGTTTTTGTTACTGTAGCTCTTTAGTATAATAATTTGAACTCAGGTATTGTGATATCTTCTGCATGGTTCTTATTGCTCAGGATTGCTTTGGCTATTCTGGTTCTTTTGTTCTTCCATATGAATTTTAGGACCATTTTTTCTAGATTTGTGAAAAATGACATTGGTATTTTAATAGGAATTGCATTCAATCTGTAGATTGCTTTTGGTACAATGGCCACTTTGACAATATTAATTCTGCCTATTGAAGAACATGGGGGTCTTTCCATCTTCTAAGGTATTCTTCAATTTCTTTCTTTGGCATTCTATAATTTTCATTGTAGAGGTCTTTTACCTCATTGGTTAGATTTATTACTAAGTATTTTATATTTCTGAGACTATTGTGAGTGGGATTGTTTTCCAGATTTCTTTTTCAATGGATTTGTGGTTATTATATAGAAAAGCTTCTCTTTTTTTGCAGTACTGGGGATTGAACCCAGGGGCATTCTACCTCCGGGCTATACCCCCAGCCCTATTTTTTATTCTTTATTTTGAAATAGGGTCTCACTAAGTAGCCGAGGATAGCTATGAACCCAGATCCTCCAGTCTCAGCCTCCCAAGTACTGGGATTACAAGTGTGCGCCACCACGCCTGGCTGAAAAGCTTCTTATTTTAATAAGTTGATTTTGTATCTGGCTACTTATGCTGAATTTGTGTATCATCTCTAGACATCTTCTGGTTGAGTTTTTTGGGTCTTATAAGTATAGATTCATATAATCTGCAATCAGAGATCATTTCAGTTCTTCTTTCCCTATTTGTTTCCCTTTAATTTCCTTTTCTTACTGAATTGTTCTGAGTAAGATTTCAAGAACTATATTGAATAGGAGTGATACCAGTGAGCATCCTTGTTTTGCTCCCAGTTTTAGAGGAAATATGTTCAGTTTTTCTCCCTTCAGCATGATGTTGGCTTTGGGTTTATCATATTTTGTCTTTATAATGTTAAGTTCCTTTTATCCCCAATTTCTTTAGTGTTTTTAACATAAATGGGTGTTGGATTTTGTCAAATGCTTTTTCTGTATTTATTGAGATAATCATGTACTTTTTGTCATTGGTTCTGTTTATGTGATGAATTACATTTATTGACTTAGGTATGTTGAACCAACCTTGCATCCCTGGAATGAAAACAACTTGGTGGTCCTCCTCCTCCTCCTCCTTCTCTTCTCTCTCCTCCTCCTCCTCCTCCTCCTCCTCCTCCTCCTCCTCCTCCTCCTTCTCCTCCTCCTCCTTCTCCTTCTCCTTCTCCTCCTTCTCCTCCTTATTGTACTGGGAATTGAATCCATGGGCATTCTACTTCTGAGCTACAGCCTCAGCCCTGTTTATTTTCTGTTTTGAAACAGGGCTTTGCTAAATTGTTGAGGGCCTTGCTAAGTTGCTGAGGCTGGCCTTGAACCTATGATCCTCCTGTCTCAGCCTCCCAGGTACTGGTATAACAGCCATTCGTTACCATGCCTGGCTGCACAATCTTCTTGATGTGGCTTTGGATGTGAATTGGTAGTATTTTATTAAGAAATTTTGCATCTCTCTTCATCAAGGATATTCGTCTGTAATTTTCTTTCCTTGAGGGTTCTTTATTCAGTTTTTTTTTTTTTGTGGTACCGGGGATTGAACCCAGGGGCGTTCTATCTCCGAGCTATATGCCCGGCCCTATTTTTTATACTTTATTTTGAAACTGGGTCTCACGAAGTTGCGGAGGGCCTCACTAAGTATCTGAGGCTGGCCGCGAACCCGGATCCTTCGGTCTCAGCCTCCCAAGTACTAGGATTACAAGCGTGTGCCACCACGCCTGGCATTTTATTCAGTTTTGCTGTCAAGGTGATCTGGGCTTCTTAGAATGAGTTTGGGAGTATTCCATCTTTCCGTTTCCTGAAATAATTTGAGAAGCATTGGACTTAGTTCCTCTTTAAAGGTCTTGTAGAATTCAGCTGGGAATCTGTCAGGTCCTGGGCTTTTCTTTGTTGGAAGTTTTTTATTACTTCTTCAATCTCTTTGTTATTAGTCTATTCAGGTTTCCTAGATCCTCTCCATTTAATTTTGGTAGGTTGTATGTGTCTAGAAATTTGTCAGTTTTGTCTAGGTTTTCTGATTTATTGGAATATAAATTTTCAACATAGTTCCTGATGATCCTTTGGGTTTCCACACTGTCTGTGGTGATATCTCCTTTTTCATCTCTCTTTTATTAATTTGGGTCATTTCTGTTTTTCTTTTGGTTAGGTTGGCTAAGAGTTTGTCAATCCTGTTTATCTCCTCAAAAGCCAACTTTCTGTTTGATTAATCCTTTGCATTGTTTTTTGATTCTCTAATTAATTTCTGCTCTGACTTTAATTATTTCCTGCCTTCTAGTGGCTTTGGGGTTAGTTTGTTCCTGTTTTTCTAGGGCCTTGAGATGCATCATTAGGTTGTTTATTTGAAATCTTTCTTTCTTTTTTGTTCTAATGTGGGCACTCAATGCTATAAATTTTGCTCTTAAAACTTCATAGTGTCCCAGAGATTTTGGTAAGTTGTTTCTTCATTTTCATTTGATTCTAAGAATATTAAAAAATTTTCCCCTTATTTATTCTATGACCCAGTCCTCATTCAAAAGTGTATTACTCAATCTCTATGTATTGGTGTAATTCCTCTGTATCTTCTTGCTATTGATTTCTTTCTTTCTTTCTTTTTTTTTTCGGTACTGGGGATTGAACCCAGGGACATTCTACCTCTGAGCGACACCTCCAGCCCTATTTTTTATTCTTTATTTTGAAACAGGGTCTCACTAAGTTGCAGAGGGCCTCACTTAGTAGCTGAGACTAGCCAGGAACCCGGATCCTCTGGTCTCAGACTCCTAAATACTGGGATTACAAGCGTGGGCCACCACATCCGGCAGGGGTCTAGGTTTGATCAGAACTTTGAAACTTGTTGGATGGTATCTACTCCGGAGAGATTCTGTCGACACCCTCTGATGGCCAAGTGGATGCTGATCTCTGCTGGGCATCTGGACCCAGGGCCTCCAGAGGATTCCACTCACAGGGCGGGGCACACCCACCTGTTCAGTTTCCTGGACCCTCTTCAGCAGGTTGTGCGTTGCACTCCGCTCCGTGTCTCTGACCTGCACTCCGAGTGCAATCTTCTCTGTGCCTGTGTCAATTATGACCTACCCGGGACAGTGGAGCAATGTTTACCAATTCCACAGCCAATTCCGGGATTCCTTAGCCGCCAGCTCCAGGGCTCGTCAAGATGGCTTCTGCCTCAGCTCTCCGCTCACCAGCTGAGACGCTTGGTTCTTTTCAGACCACTGCTCCTTGTGTAGTTTCTGATTCAGCTAAGTTCAGACTGATGTAGCCTTTTTTCTGCTACATTCAGACTGCTTTTCTTCTCTTGCCCAGTAGTGGTATTCCCACTGGTTAATTGAGTCACAGGAACATCCTGCCTTCCTGTATTCCGCCATCTTTGGTCCTCCTAGTTTTCCACTTTGGTTATTGTATTTTCCAGTTCTACGTTTTCCAATCGGCTCTGATTTCTTTGGCAGTGCTTCCTAGCGCCTGGTTTGTTTCAAGCATGTTCATAACTTTGGGAGCATTTTGTCGTAATGGCTTTAAACTGTCAGGTCTCTCTAACAGGTTGGTGTTGGCATCTGTTGGACGTCCTTTTTCATTCAGGTTGAGATATTCTCAGTGTTTTGTATGATGAGTGATTTTTTAATTGAAACTCAGACATTTCCATTATTTTCAGAGTCTCTGGATCTTATTTAAGCCATCTGTTTTAGCCAGTTATCTCTGAACCTGACACTGAAGGGTCTAGGAGCTGACAGGGCTCCTCATTACTGTATGGAGGAGGTACCCCCCATTTTACAGACTGGAGACAGAGAGCTCAGAGATTTGTGCAAAGTCATGCAGATAGAAGGTCGGGAGCAGAATGGGGATTCCAGCTAGCCTGAGCCAGAGTCCCTGATCCTAACCACTAGGCCACCCGGAAGAGCTGCAGGAAGAGTAAAACTTACTCTAAAGGACGGAACACAGCCGGGCGTGGTGGTATATGCCTGTAATCCCAGTCCTTGGGAGGCTGAGACAGGAGGATTGCAGGTTGAAGGCCATTCTCAGCAACTTAGTAAGACCCTCAGCAACTTAATGAGACCCTGTTTCAAAATGAAAAAAAGGGCTGGGTGTGCAGCTCAGAGGTAGAATGCTCCTGGGTTCTATCCCCAGTACTAAAAAAAAAAAAAAAGGGCTGGGCATGCAGCTCTGCTGTGGTGTGCTTGCCTAGCATGCACGAGGCCTTGGGTTTTATCCCTCAGCAGCTCAGAAGAGAAAAGAAAACAAATTATCCTACAAAGAAGGTCTGATGGATGTGCTACAATGCTCATTCTGGTGGGGTTGTCCTTTTCCCTGAGGAGTGCGTGTGGGGCCTGGGGACCACTGGTGCATCCTCCGTGGGCCCCACCTGTCCTGCAGTGCCTCTTTGAGGGAGTGAGAGGATGGCTGTGCCATCCCGAGCTCTGGGCAGGGATTGTGACGTTCTTTTGCATGTGTCAGTGTGTGTCACTGTGCCACTGTGAGGCACATGAGATCCTGGGCTGTGTCCTTGTTATTCTGGGGCCTCCTGGGTCATGGATCCAGGTGCATGCCCAGCTCTACCTGTCTGCTCTGCCCCTCAGTGTCCTGTGAAGACTGCAGTGGTTTTGAGGTCCCTGGCTGCCTGCTGTCAAATGTGTTTTTGGGGGTCTGAGGTCTCCTGGGTTTGGAGCAGGCCAGAGGCCTCTAGTGTGGAGGAGGGGGCCCGGCAGCCCTGGGCCTGTGCTTCCTGGCATGGGGATTGGGCAGGAGGCTGTGAGGAAGCCATAGCATCTTTGGATTAGACCCATGTGCTGCCACTATGCTGTCTCCATGGCAACCACCAGCAGTCTTCTGAGCAAGAACTGGCACCTGGAAAGTCAGGACCAAGCAGTTCCTGGAGGTGGCCCCCACCCCATGCTGTGTGTCTGCCACTCCGCTACTGCTTCTCGGGGCTTGCCCCGGCCTGGAGACCCCTCCCCTGCTCAGCATGAGCCAGGGCCCCTTCCAGGCAGAACACGCTGAGCCCTGTGCAGCCCCAGCCACCTCCTTGCCCCGGCCTCGCTGCTGGCGGCAGCTCCCATGGGTGCTGTGTTGCCACTCCTGCCCCAGGTGCTGATGCCACTGGCCCAGCTGCCATGTGGCATCTCATGGAAGCCTCAGCACAGACTGAGAGGCCCTCACTCTCCCCTCTGTTTCAGAGATGGGTACTGGGTGCTCAGCCAGGCCAGGCGCCTTCCCCAGCAGGCTTGGACTTGAATCTTAGTCACTTTGGTCTCCTCGTCTTGGGGCCCAGGTCTCAGGTCTTGTTGGGCATGACCTGTTGTGCCCTAGGGACACATCAGGCTAGGGTGGAGAGAGTCCCCAGCCATGTGGCCTTGATAGGGCCTCAAATTCCCTAACAGGGCTGAGCAGCGCCCTGGAGATGCCTCCTGCCTCAGCCCCCCCTCAGCGACCAGGGAACTGGGCCCAAGTCCTTGTTGTAGGAATCTCAGCACCCCAAGGGGTGGTGTGAGTACCTACCCTCCAGATTCTTCTCGCTAATTTATGTTCAAACCAGTTTATTTTTGGTTGTCAAAGGCATTACCTGTAGTGATTGTGCTGGGATGTCAGTCCCTGCTGTCCTGTAGACACACGGTTACCTGGTCTCACTCCCTTGCCAGGACTTGACAGGATGGAGCCTTGAGGTAGAGCTGCTGGGTTGGCCCAGAGGACGCCCCTGCCCTGTAGAGTGGGTTGACAACTGTCTCTTTCCTGAGCTGGAGGGGCAGAGACTGTGTGCAGGTTTCCCAAAATTCATCAAGGTTCTGATGGGCTGCCCCCAAACAGCTCCAGGGCATGTGCGTGTGGGCCTGGGGACTGCCAAGCAGCACAGCTCTGTGGTCTTCCCAGGCTTGGTGCAGGCCCCTTGAGGGGCTGGGCCATGTGGATGGGGCAGGAGATCCATGGTCCCTGGCCTCACATGGACTGAACCTGAAACCGTGAGCAAATAAATCTTCCTTCCTCTAAGTTGCATGGTCAGATCTTTGGATTATAGCAGGGAGAATGCTGACAGTTATGCTCTCTGTGCCCACTTACCTGTGCTGTCTGTGCCATGTGTCTGTGTCTCAAGTCCTCGGCATGTATTTGTAACTTGCTGTTGCTTCAGGAGAGGTATGTGGTCTGGTGGTGCCTGGGCGTGTATGCTCTGAGTGCACCAGTCCCTGTGTATTTTTTTTTTTTTGCGGTACCAGGGATTGAACCCAGGGGCGTTCTACCTCTGCGCTACACCCCCGGCCCTATTTTTTATATTTTATTTTGAAACTGGTCTTACGAAGTTGCGGAGGGCCTCACTAAGTAGAGAGAGAGAGAGAAGAGAGAGAGCTGAGGCTGGCCGTGAACCCGGATCTTCCGGTCTCCGCCTCCCAAAGTACTGGGATTACAAGCGTGCGCCACCACGCCCGGCTAGTCCCTGTGTATTTTATAATTGATATACACATTTGTACTTTACCTTTTACTTTCTATATAACTGCTTATCAAGCAAGCAGTTATATAGAAAGTGACTCTCACCCTTTCTTGTGTACAATTCAGTGATGCTCTGTACGTTCAGAGTCATAGCCAGCACCACGCCTAATCTTAGAGGTTTTGCCTCATCCTCCAAAGACACCCCGTGCCCATTAGTCAGCCTTGGCCATCCGTGACCTGCCTGCCCTGGTGACCACAGACCCACTTTCTGTGAGGATCTGTTCTGGACGTTTCCCATGCAGGAGCCCTGTGAGTGGTGGCTCTTTGTGTCTGATTTCTTTCTCTCAGTACAGTGAGACTTGTCTCTGTTGTACACGGGATCAGTGTGTCTTTTTCACATGATTTCACTAATATGTCTCCACGTACTGTCATGATGTGTGTCTCGGTCAGCATTCTCACTGCTGTAATTCAAAACGACTGACAGTTTTTGCTCCCAGTTTTTGGAGATTTAGAGTTTCCGTCCACATCAGGCTGGGTCTGTGGAACTCAGGGCATGGCTGCGGGAAGCGGAGAGAGGGAGAGCGCCAGGCAGTACTCACATCCTGGAGGCCAGAAGCAGAGAAAGAGCAGGGGGAGGAGAAACCTTATGTAATCTCCAAGGCCGCACCCCCTGGTAGCTAACCATTGCTACTTTGTTTCCGTGAGGGCTGGGGGGACATTCTAAATCCAGACCTTTACAGGTTACGGTGTGTAATGACTGTGCTGTTTCCCCACTGCTGAGCATGAGGTTCTGGGTTGGGCGTCTTATCACGGGAAGGACTGCGATGACCATCTTTATAACTGGAGTTTCTTAATTTGACATAAGAGTGGATGGGGCACAACTGTGTGTACATGGCATGGCTCCTGACAGCTTACTTACTTTCTTTTTTTTTTTGTGGTACTGGGTATTGAACCCAGGGGAGTTCTACCTCTGAGATACACCCCCAGCCCTATTTTATTTATTTATTTTTTATCTTGAAACAGGGTCTCACTAAGTTTCAGAGGGCTAAGTTGCTGAAGCTGGCCACAAACCTGCTGCCCTCCTGTCTTAGCCTCCCAAGTACTGGGATTATAGGCATGCACCACCACGCCCGGCTCTCCTATACCCTAATGTTCTACCTCTGAGCTGCACCCCAGCCCTATTTTATTTTTTTTATCTTGAAACAGGGTCTCAGTAAGTTGCAGAGGGCCTTGCTAGAATGCTGAGGCTGGCTGTGAACCTGCGATCCTCCTATCTCAGCCTCCCAAGCACAGGCATGGGTCACCACTCCCAGCTTCTGATAACTTTTGTCAAGTTGTTTCCCAATGGGATGTAGCAGTTGAGGTCCCCATGGTTCTGTTAAACTGTTTCTTTTAGCACCAGCTTTGCCACCACTGGATATTCATTTTCAGAGCTCTTGTTCATCATTGGCTGTGGATCTGTAAGTGGGTTGATGTTTTACTTTTCTGTTCCATTACTGATGAGCGTGAGCGTGTTCACACATTACTGAATTGTCTTTGCTTTTATAAGTTATCTGTGGGTTTTTGATATTTAGTTTTAGAAATTTCTATGCTTCTTCTCTAGTGTTTATGGAGCACAACCTGCTTCCCGGGCACTGTGCTAGGTAGCCTGGAGCCAGGAAGAGCAACAAAGGGGAAACTGGCCCATCCTGTAGAAGAAGAAGGCGGGGCTGACATGAGAGACCACTGTTCCTGAGAAGCCTCTCCAGCAGTGCTGCCTCCTTGGTTCCCAGAAGGATTTTTTTGTACAGCTCAGGACTTTAGGACATAGGAAGCACCTAAAAAACACTGTTGGATGTGTGCTGTAATTACTTTTTTGTTATTGTTGTAAATATAACATCTTTTTTAAAAAATGTTCACAATAGCCAAATTATGGAACCAACCTAAGTGTCCATCAACAGATGAATGGATTAGAAAGTTATGAGATATATACACAGTGGAATTCTACTCAGCAATAAAGAAGAACAAAATTATGTCATTTGCAGGAAAATAGATGGACCTAGAGAACATTATGTTAAGTGAGACTAACCAGTCACAGAAAGTGAAGGGTTGTATGTTTTCTCTCCTATGCGGAAGCTAGGGAGTAATTGGGATACCAGTGGGACTTCAGATAATGGAGGAGAAACCCCAGTGGAGCCAGGGAGGTGGTCTAGGGGAAGGTAGTGGGGGTGGGGGAAGAGGGAGAATCAATGAAGGAATCGTTTCTATTGACATTATGTACATATGTGAGAATACCAATGTCGATCTCAATATTCTGTAGAGGGAGGGGGGAGTGGGGAGGGAGCCGGGGGAAAGCCCACCAAGTGCTGTGTGCATGTATGTCACTATCACTATGAACTATATTGCCATGTGAGACTGTAATGCACCAATAAAAGTGTAAAAAAAAATAAAATAGGGCTGGGGTATAGCTCAGAGGTAGAATGTCCCTGGGTTCAATCCCAAATAAATAATTGAAGCCAGGTGTGGTGGCACATGCCTGTAATCCTAGTACTTGGTAGGTGGAGACAGGAGGATCACAGGTTCAAGGCCAGCCTAACCAACTTAGCGAGACCCTATTTCAAAAACTAAAAAAAGGGCTGGGGGTATAGCTCAAAGGTAGAATGCCCCTGGATTCCATCCCCAGTACCATGAAAGTAAGTAAGTAAATAAATAAATAAATAAATAAGTAAATAAATAAATACATAATTAAATAAATAAAAGTTGTGTTCCTGTCCCACAGAACCACAGCTCTTGCAGGTTAAAATACATTTCTGTCTTCCTCTCTGCTCGCCAGCGTGCCTTCTCAGGTCGTTTTGCTGTCGCGTCAGTGAGTGTCACGGTCCTAATAGACAGGAAGGCTGTATGATGAGGAAGAAGTTACTTTTTCCTCTTGGGTAATTTGTCTCTTCTTGGGAGTGGCATTGGAGCTTTTTGAGTGTCCTTCATTGTCTGGATCACTTGTGTTTTTCATGGTCTAGGTTTTACTGACTGGCCCTGTATTATTTTTTTATTTTGAAACAGGGTCTCATTAAGTTGCAGAGGGCATCACTAAGTTGCTGAGGCTGGCCACAAACCTGTGATCCTCCTGTCTCAGCCGCCCGAGTACTGGGATTATAGGCATGCACCACCACCCCTGGCTCGCTCCATGCATTATTTTAATATGTCTGTTCCGCTTGCTTGTATTGCCCTGTAGATTGGCAGTCAACTTTGAAACTTTGTCTTAGAGAAATAAAACATTACACAGATGGTTGAAGTCTTCTGAATGCAATCCCCCATAAGATTCTTTTCTTTTTTTCTTTTCTTCCCTTTTACCTTCCAGTGACAGCAACTAGCCTAATTGTGTTAAGTCATTTCAGTGCATGTGCATATGTGGGTAGTCGAACATTTACTATGTGAGTCTGTATCCTTAAAGAATATAGTGTTAAGCTGGGCACAGTGGCACACACCTGCAATCCCAGCTACTCTGGAGGCTGAGGCACAAGGATCCAAGTTTGAGTCCAGCCTGGGAAACTTAGCAAGACCCTTTCTGAAAATAAAAAATAAAAGTTGGGTGTGGTGGTGTACAATTGTAGTCCCAGTCCTTGGGAGGCTGAGATAGGATGATTGCAGATTTGAGGATAACCTCAGCAAGTAGCGAGACTCTTAGCAACCTAATGAAACCCTCTTTCAAAAACAAAAATAGAAAAGGCTGGAGTGTAGTTTGGAGGTAGAACGCCCTGAGTTCAATCCCCAGTACCAAAAAATAAATATAAATAAATAAATAAATAAATAAATACACTGAAAGTAAAGGGTCCTATGTCTTCTCTCATATGTGGAAGCTAGGGAGTAATCAGGATACAAGAGGAACTTTGGATAATGGAGGAGAAACCCCAGTGGAGCGAGGGAGGTGGTTTAAGGGAGGGGGAGGGAGAATTAATGAAGGAAACCCTTCTACTGACATTATGTACATATGTGAGAATATCAATGCCTATCTCAATATCAAGTATAGGGAAGGGGGAGTGGGGAGGGAGCCGGGGAAAATAGTGATAGTGTATGTCACTATCAAAACCAACTACATTATGATGTGAGGCAATAATGCACCAATAAAAGTTGTTTTTTTTGTGGTACCGGGGATGGAACCCAGGGGCATTCTACCTCCGAGCTACACCCCCAGCCCTATTTTTTATTCTTTAGTTTGAAACAGGGTCTTACCAAGTTGTGGAGGGCCTCACTAAGTAACTGAGGCTGGCCGTGAACCCCAATCCTCCCGTCTCAGCCTCCCAAGTACTGGGATTACAAGTGTGCGTCACCACGCCCAGCCAATAAAAGTATTAAAATAAATAGATAAAAATAAAAAGGGCCGGGGCTGTAGCTCAGTGGTAGAATGCCCCTGGTTCAACCCCCAGTACTTGAAAGAAAAAGAATATAGAATTGTTGGTTGTTTGTATTATTTATTTATTTTTTTTTTTGCGGTACCGGGGATTGAACCCAGGGGCGTTCTACCTCCGTGCTACACCCCCGGCACTATTTTTTATACTTTATTTTGAAACTGGGTCTCACGAAGTTGCGGAGGGCCTCACTAGGTAGAGAGAGAGAGACAGACAGACAGACAGAGAGAGAGAGAGAGAGAGAGCTGAGGCTGGCTGCGAACCTGGATCCTCCGGTCTCCGCCTCCCAGAGTACTGGCATTACAAGCGTGCGCCACCACGCCCGGCTATTTATTTATTTATTTTTTTGTGGTAATGGGGATTGAACCCAGGGGCATTCTACCTCTGAGCTACATCCCCAGCCCTTTTTATTTTATTATTTGGAAACAGGGTCTCACTAAGTTGCTGACATCCTCACTAAATTGTTGAGGCTGGCTTCGAACCTGCAATCCTGCTGTCTCAGACTCCCAAGTACTGGGATTACAAGCGTGCTTCACCACGCCCGGCTTTTTGTATGTTTTTTTTGAACAGTATGATTTATACAAAGATACATAATTATTTCCCAACGTGCCTTTTTATTCCTCAACATTGTTTTAAACATTTTCTTTGTCAATATGTGTAGGTTTATTTAACTTTACATGCTCATCCATTTTTAACTGTAGAATAACATGAATTTGTATGCATATTAAACAATTAATTTTTCCTCTCTCCTTATGAAAAGCAGTAGGGTATTTCCGCTTTTCATTATTACAAACAGTGAATGTGTTTGTATATATTGTTTAGTATATAGTTAGAAGTGACTTTCTGAGTCATAGGGATGCTCATTTTAAAACTTACTAGAATTAGCCAAACACTTTTTTTTTTGTTGGTACTAGGGATTAAACCCAGAGGCATTCTATCTCCTAGCTTCACCCCCATTCCCTTTTATTTTTTGTGTTGAAACAGGGTCTCGTTAGGTTGCTGAGAGTCTCACTAAGTTGCTGAGGTTGGCCTTGAACCTGCAATCCTCCTGTCTCAGCCTTTCAAGTACTGGGTTTACAGGATGCACCACCATGCCTGGCTAGCCAAGCACTCTTTAAAATGATTCTACAGTTTTATTCCTTCAGCAAAGCTGTTTGGAAGCGACATCACCAGGCTTCAACATTGTTTGCTACATATGTGAAATGGCACCTCTTCATTATTTTAGTTAGAATTTTCCTGATTTTGAGCATCTTTTTTCTGTGATTTGTTGATTTTCCTGATAACTTTAAAATTTTTTTCATGTGAATTTGCAGGAATTCCTTATATATTGTGGAAACCAATTCCTTTTTTTTGTGTGTGTGGTACTGAAGATTGAACTCAGGGGCATTCTACCTCTGTGCTACATCCCCAGCCCTATTTTATTTTTTATTTGGAAACAGGTCTCACTAAGTTGGTGGGGGTCTTGCTAAATTGCTGGCTATTTGGTATCTTTCTATTTTTTGATGTAGTCATTTATTGCTATTACCTTCCTTCCCTCTTATACTGCTTTTGCTATATACAATGGATTTTGGAATGTTATATTTCATTTGCATTTGTTTCATGAAATTTTCAGATTTCCCCCTTAACTTCTGCATGATCTTTAGTAGTGTAGGAGTATGTTGTTTAATTCCCATGTATTTGTATGATTTTCATAGTTTCTCCTATTGCTGATTTTGATTTTGTTTCATTGTGGTCAGAGAACATACATGATATGATTTTGTGTGTGTGTGTGTGTGTGTGTGTGTGTGTGGTACTGGGGATTGAACCCAGGGGTGTTCTACCTTT
Organism: Glis glis; assembly: GCA_004027185.1. Lineage (NCBI taxonomy): Eukaryota > Metazoa > Chordata > Mammalia > Rodentia > Gliridae > Glis > Glis glis. Next base: position 24,543 of record PVJS01024812.1, read on the forward strand.
GAGCTACACCCCAGCCATATTTTTTATTTTGAAACAAGGTCTCACTAAGTTGTTGAGGACCTCACTGAATTTCTGAAGCTGGCTTCAAACCTGCGATCCTTCTGTCTCAGCCTTCCAAGTACTAGGATTACAGGTGTGCGCCACCATACCCGGCTTCATGATATGGTTTTGAAGGTCTAACGCATGGTCTATCCTGGAGAATGTTTGATGTACTGATGAAAATAATGTGTATTCTTTAGCTGTTGGATGCAGTGTCCTAGAAATATCTGTTAGTGCCATGTTTCAGTCTGCTTTTCTGTCACTGTAAGCAAAATACCTAACATGAACAACACAGAGGAGGAAAAGTTTGTTAGGCTCATGTTTTCTATTACAGTTTGGATTTTGAATGTTCCCAGACCTCATGTTGTGGACAAGGCAGCCATGTGTCCTTTGCCCCAGCCCCTTGCTCTTTCTCTGCTCCTGGCCTCTGTTTTGTGAGAGCAGAATTCTTCTATGCATGCTCTCTTTGCTTCCTGCCACCATGCCCTGAGCTCGGCAGACATGACCTTTGAAACCTCCAGAACTGTGAGCAAATAAATCTTCTTCTAAATTGTGGTTTTCAGGTATTTTTGGGTCACAGCAGTGAGAATGCTGATGGAAGCATAAATTGGTATCAGGCTAGTAGAGTCACTGCTGTTTCTAAACCTGACCATGTGGATTGTGAATCTTTGGAGCTGGTTTATGTGAGGAAGTTGAAAGGGCCAGAATGCTGATAGAAAGTCGGACAGTAAAGACTGTGCTCAGGAGATTTCAGAGGGCAGTGAGGACTCCACAGGGAAATGGAGTAGAGGCCACATGTGTTACAGTCTGGCAAAGAACCTATTGGCATTTTGCTCATGTCCTGAAACTTTGTATGAGGCATTTTAAAGGTGATGACTGATTGACCTGGTGGAGGAAATCTCAAAACTACAAAGTATCCAGACTGCATTATGGATATAAATGTCTGTATATAGCCAGTTGTGAATTTCAAGAGCAGAAAGCAAAGCAGAGAGACTTTAGAAATGTGCAGTTGGGCCAGAAAGGTATGTGTAAAATTAGGGCCCAGAGAGATTTTGGATAAAGACACTCAGATTTTTGTTCTGGCATAATTAAAGAGAGTACAACAGTGGCTATGATTGAAGAGGGCCTGATGGCCATGATTAAAGAGTGCATAGCTACCTTTTCTGCTGGTGATCTATCTTGGCATTCATGTAATGCTGGCTTTGCTGGAGTAAAGGCCTTATGGAGGCTTCCTCCAAGATTTCAGAGGAAGGCCTGGGAGGCCAGGCAACACATGGCAGGGTTGGAATCTCTGTAAGCAGGCCCAAAGGGGATAATTTGTGAAGCTGTGAGGGTAAAGCCAAAGTTGTAAGGAAAATCCCTGAGATTAAGAAATGCCAGAAATGTGGAATGACAGCTGGGAAAGGCTGCACGCTGTGAGCCATGGAGCTAGGCTAGAAGAGTGAGTATGCCACCAATTGCAACCAACCAGGCCATAGGGGTGGGGCTGCCAAGGCCCTTTGGAGAGCGCATCTCACCACCATGTTCCCTGAATGCCAGAAGTGGAGCTGCAGGATTAAATGTTTGCTCTGCTGGATTCCAATCCTGTTTTGATCCCATTCCTTTCTGTGGTTGTATTCCTCCCTTTTGGAATGCAGATGTTTACTCTCTGCCATTGTATACTGGGGTACATGTAACTTACTTTTTACTTTTACAGCCAAGAGTTTACCTTGAGTCTCAGAAGAGACTTAGGACCTAGGACTTTTGAGTCAGGCTGGAACTGTTAAGACTATTGAAACTCTTAGAGATGGACTAAGTGCATTTTTCATTGTGAGATGGCCATGAGATCTTGGGGGCCAGAGGTGGAGTGTTGTAGTTTGGGTTTAGAATGTGCCCCAGTCTTCATGTTGTAGACAAAGCAGCCATGTTGGAGGAAGGGCTTGGTTGCTGAGGAGGGGTCCTTGGGGACCCTGTATTTCCCTCACCACAAGCCCCTTTTTCTCTTTCTGTTTCTGGCCTCTATTTTGTAAGAGCAGAGTCCCTCCACACATGTTCTCTCTGCTTCCCACTACCATGCCCTGAGCTCTACAGAAGTGACCTGGACTGAAACCTCTGAAATCTCTAGAATTGTGAGCAATTAAATGTCTCTTCCTCAAAGTTGTGGTCAACAGGTATTTTGGGTGACAGCAGTGAGAATGCTGACTGAAACAATTCAGAGGCACATTCCACAGATGGCTGACTTCAAGGCAGACAGATATCATGGCAGCACAGCAGGGTGGAGAAGAACTGAGCTCAACTCGGTGGCAGCCAGAAGCAGAGACAAAGACAGGGCTCAACCAGGGACAGAGTCCCCAAGGCCACTCCCCCAGTGACCTACCTCCTCCAGCCATCCTCACCTGCCCAAGATACCCCCCAGTAAATCCATTCAAATCCTTCAGTGGATTTAGATGAGAGATTAGAGCCTGATTCAATTATTTCACCTCTGAATATTGTTGCATGGGGACATGCTTTCAACACATGAACCTTTGGGGGGCATTCTAAACCCGAATCAAAACCATTCATTTGGTCTATACCGAGGTTTAAGTCCAGTATTTCTTTGTTAATTTTCTGATTTTGACTGTAATTTTTGCATCTTGCTGAATTTCCTTAAGATGATGATGATGATGATGATGATGATGATTATTATTATTATTATTATTATTTGCGGTACCGGGGATTGAACGCAGGGGCGTTCTACCTCTGCGCTACGCCCCCGGTCCTATTTTTTTAGACTTTATTTTGAGACCGGGTCTCATGAAGTTTTGGAGGGCCTCATTAAGTAGAGAGAGAGAGAGAGACAGGGAGAGAGAGAGAGAGAAAGAGAGAGAGAGGGGAGAGAAGAGAGATCGATTGATTGATTGATTGATCGTGCGTGCGCGCATGCGCAAGCTGAGGCTGGCCACGAACCCGGATCCTCTGGTCTCCGCCTCCCAAAGTACTGGGATTACAAACGTGCGCCACCAAGCCCGGCTGGGCCGTTTGGATGGTAGTGCTGCGGCCAGCTGTGTGAACAGGGTGGAATGAAGGTAGAGCCAGGAGTAATGATACATACTGGCACCTAGGCTTCAGGGTGGGGTGCACCCTAGCGGTTGGTCCAGTTTCAAGCTGGTATTGAGTGGTCACAGGTTCCATCATGGGGAGGGAGGGAGGGTGGACAATGTGGACTTCTCCTCTGGTAATATGGCCATGTTAAAACTGTGCCTGGTCTGTGAGGGCTGCAGGGGTCTCCTTTGCAGTTGTCTGTAGCAATATGGGGACCTTTGGGGTCTGCAGCAGCAGTGGGGAGCACTGGGGCCCGGGCTTCTCTTTTCTCTGTAAGGAGAAGTCTGCCTTGGCTCCAGGCTGGTCTGGATGGGGGGACTGTGGGAGACTCAGGAGGCCGCATTCCTCCCCTAGTGGTGCTTTCTTGGTTTTTCTGCTCCACCTGATTCTCCACTTCCTGATACTCTACAGCATCCTTCTCCAGCCACTCGTCAGAATGTAGTTTATTCTGCCGGGTGTGGTGGCGCACGCTTGTAATCCCAGTACTTTGGGAGGTGGAGACCGGAGGATCCGGGTTCGCAGCCAGCCTCAGCTCTCTCTCTCTCTCCCTCTCCCTGTCTCTCTCTCTCTCTCTCTCTCTCTACCTACCTAGTGAGGTCCTCCGCAACTTTGTGAGACCCGGTTTCAAAATAAAGTATAAAAAATAGACCGGGCGTGGAGGCGCACGCTTGTAATCCCAGTACTTTGGGAGGCGGAGGATCCGGGTTCGTGGCCAGCCTCAGCTCTCTCTCTCT
>PVJS01024813.1:0-28372 GCA_004027185.1 Glis glis
CATTCCCAGTTTTCTGAGGAATCTCCACACTGATCTCCATAGTGGTTGAACTAGTTTGCAATCCCACCAACAGTGTGGAAGAGTCCCAATTTCCCCACATCCTCGCCAACATTTGTTGTTGTTTGACTTCTTAATGCTTGCCATTCTAATTGGGGTCAGATGAAATCTTAGAGTAGTTTTGATTTGCATCTCCCTGATTGCTAATGATGTTGAACATACATTGGAGAAAGGACAGTCTTTACACTATTTTGAGTATTATTTTTGATGCCATACACTGAGGATACAGAAGTGAACAAAGAAGGGAAAAATCCCTGTCTTTGTATAGCTTACTCCAGTGGGAGAGATAGAGTATGTGTTAACATCGGACAAAATATTGGTATAAGATACATTACTTGGATTCAAGTTTGGAGCAAGACTGGATTTGTTTGATTACTTCATTTCTCCCTTTTAGCCGCTATAATTTTGAGGATGCACCAAATTACTCAGGAGTTTTGTTTTATTCTCCTTGTGGCTGATTACCACCTATAACAGTTACAAATCTCTGAAAATGTAACTATAGAATTTAAAAATCCATATAATATATTAATTTTTTTCAATTAGGAAAAGGATTCTTATTCATATACCTCTTGGAGAACTCTTTAACTATTCTTTTAAAAGCCTGTCCCAATTTTTGGAATGCTAAGTGTTTCTATGATAATAATATGACTTCATGGCAAAGATAAAATTAGTTTTTATTCTCCCACCCCTCCTACTCCTCCACCTCCCTAGGGTGTGTCTTGAGGCCAGGAAATTTTGTAAAGATTATTCCGTAGAATTATTGATACTACCTGTAATGATTCTTTTTTCCTCCTTCTCTGAGGGAATTAAAGAAAACTGATTTTTAAAAATTCTGGGTGCTTTGTGAAAGAAGTGCTATCTGGTTCTTAAATGTTAAAACATTAGAACACTTCATCCATAATAGCTAATAAGGAAAGAAACTTTAATGCATAAAGAAATTCTGATTAGTTCAAGTATATTACACGAACCCTTTGGTATGTAGCTGGTAGGAAATTCTAATTAGCTATAATATTTAAGGCACTGCTGTCCTAATAGGTATTTCATCTTCTTGGAATAATAAGTTCTCCCTGTGTCTGATTTTACACTTTTTCCTCCAAAAGAGGAAAAAGCATGTAAATGAACACTACAAGTTTTCTTTTAAAAATCTACCCCCAAATTCATTACAATGTTATAAACTCTCATTTTCAAATTATAGATCAATATAAAATACCATAGTGTAATCTAATCTATATAAATTGGAAGCAATTTAATTTTTATAACTACAACTATGAAAAATTTCTGAACCCTCATATTTCATAGTGGGAAAATGTACTTTTTATCAATCTTAAATTTAGGCCACATTTTTTTTTTTTTGGCGGTACTGGGGATTGAACCCAGGGGCATTCTACCTCCGAGCTACACCCCCGGCCCTATTTTTTATACTTTATTTTGAAACCGGGTCTCACGAAGTTGCAGAGGGCCTCAGTAAGTAGAGAGAGAGAGAGAGAGAGCGAGAGAGAGAGAGAGAGAGAGAGAAGAGAGAGAGAGAGCTGAGGCTGGCCGTGAACCTCCGGTCTCTGCCTCCCAAAGTACTGGGTTTACAAGTGTGCGCCACCCCGTCCGGCTAATTTAGGCCACATTTAAATTTTAAAAGAAAAGGTATAGCCTAAACTCAAAACTTATTTGCAAATAAATGAATCTGTAAAATAACCCTTCATATTAGCTAAAACAATCTTCAAGACATAAATGACCTCTCTGCTGCCTATTCTTAGCCTTTGTATTCTAAATATTTAGTTGTATCTATCATATTATTTTTAAAAAATGAAATTCTCCCTAAGGCATGAGCTTGGTATTCCAATTAATCATCTTTTTCTTTTGGGACTGCTGAAGAATCCATAGTATTCCATAGTCTGTAGACTGATTTAGATTAACGTTTTAATTTAATTTAATTTATTTATTTTTGTGGTATTAGGGATTAAACTCAGCAGCATTCTACCTCTGAGTTAGACCCCCAGCCCTATTTTATTTTGAAACGGGATCTCGGCTAAGTTGCTGAGGGCCTTGCTAAATTGCCGAGGCTAGCTTTGAGCCTGCATTCTTCTGTTTCAGTCTCCTAAGTACTGGGAATACAGGTGTATGCCACCACATCCAGTTTAGGATTAATTCAATATGCTTGAGTTTTATCTAACTTCACCCATTTGCCAATCATGATTCCTTGGTATTTTATTTAATTCTCTTTATACATCATGGACACAATTCATCATTTTTAATGTTCATCATTCATATTTTAAATGTTGATCAAACTTTAAAAATTGCTCAGAAAACAATGAAAAAATCTCTATGATTCAATAACATGATTATTCAGCATCTCTTGGGGAAGATTTAATCTATACAAGTTAAAAAGAAAATATTTCCTTATGGAATAGATGCTAAAATGATATATTAATGAATTTATTTAATTTTTATACAAATATTTCATTAGATATATAGGTTTTATTATTTTCTTGAGCTTCTCACTAATTGAATTTCACATCGGGTATTACTGGAAAGTATGAATAATGACAAAATTGTCAAACACTTGCCCCTATAGATGAGCCATTCATATTGGCAGACACTGTATAAAAACATACATAGAAATTATGTTATATTATTATCGACCAAGGTATATGGAATCAGGATGTTATATGACAATTACACAGTGATTGAAAGTGTTTTCTCTTCATGCCAGGAGGAAATGGGTGGGAAACCTTAGATGGTGAGTAGACAAAGGTTGAAAGCAGAGACTACAGCTACCTAATTGCTAGTAGATAGGATAACAACTGAGGGAGTTAGGACAAATGGCAGAAGATTTGAGTTTCTTAATCATCAGGTGCCAAAGGATTTTAAAATTTTTAATTCAGAGTAGAAAGTATAAGCAGGGCTCCAAATTTTATTTAATTATTTAAATTATAAACATATATTTAGTGTGAAGTCTTGTAGTGATGACTCAGACTGGACTGGAATCCAAGATCAGTCACTTCGATTGTTTGAGAGGCTTATACAATAGACATATGCCTCAGTTTTGTCATCAATAGCATATCCATAGAAACACACCCCAAAATACCTTATACATGGATCTTTTTCTTCTCAAATATAGAAAATCATGTGCCATGCTCCTACTAAACGGTAAGTCCTCAACAAACTAGTTACCACCATATTATTAAAAAAAGGTCTAAATCTAAAATAAGCTTGTGATTCAGTTGAGAAAAATGTGGTGATAGAGATAACGCAAATGAATGGGAATTGGGAATGTGAGGAATGCGGGCTTAGTATGGAATTTTGAGGTTCTTTTATTCCAAAATGGAAAATGGGAGCAAGAGTTGATCTAGGATATAGAACAGGTCAAGTGCACTGAGGTCAGGATTCAAGTCTAACACAGAATGAATCCAATCCAAAGGCAGAGTGAGGAGTTTCTGTGGCCTGTTTTAGATTTCTGAAGGAGTCTTCCAGACTGAAGGTAAGGACAAAAAGTATAGTTATTTCATGGAGAGCTGAATCCCTACGGTGGCAGAATCTGATATATTTGTCATCGTCATTGTCATCATCATTGTTGATATTTAACTACAAAATGGGAGGAAAACTGGGTATAGAGATATTTTCCGTTCTAATATATGAATATCAAAAAAATAAGGTTAATATTGCTACAAGTAATCATTCTAATCTTCGACTTTTATTATTTTTCTTAGATGATATGTATAGTTGTCCCTCAGTATGCTCAGGGAATTGGTTTCAGGACCCCCTTCTTCTGATACCAAAATCCATGGATGCTCAAGTCCCTTATATAAATGGCATACTATCTGCACATAACCTACATACATCTTCCTGTTCACTTTAAATCATCTCTAGATTATTGATAATACATAATATGATGTAAATACTATGTAAATAGTTATTACATTGTTTGGAAAATAATGACAAGATAAACAAGTCTGTACATGTTTAGTGAAGATTCAAAATTTTCCAACTATTTTAAATCTGGGGCTGGTTGAATCCACAAATGTCAAACCTTTGGATACTAAGGACCAACTGTACTATCTTTGTGCATGAGAATAATTTTTCTTGATTTTGAGTTTCTTTTGTTTTGTTTTTGCTTGTTTTGTGTGTGTGTGTGTGTGTGTGTGTGTGTGTGTGTGTGTGGTATTGGGGATTAAACCCAGGGGCATTCTACCTCTGAGCTATACCTCCAGCCCTATTTTTATTTTTATTTTGAAACAGGGTCTTGCTAGGTTGATGAGAGTCTCTTTACTTACTGAGGCTGTCCTAGAACCTGCCATCCTACTGTCTCAGCCTCCAAAGTACTGGGATTACAGACATGCACCACCATGCCTGACCTGAGGTTTTTATTAAATCAAATTATGTTAAAATTCCTTCCAGAAATTATAGAAAATATTCTGCCCTCTTTCTATTATATTTCCTTACTTTTTATTGCTCTGATATAATCATCAGAAAAATGCATATCAATATTGCTTTATAAGTAAAATAAGAAATGTAAATTTAGTTTCCATGCTTAAGTGCTGATTAAAGTAATCTGAATAAATAAGAGAAATAAATTAGTATACAACTGCTTTTCTCATTTTTTGAAAAGATTGGAAAGAATAAGAATCAAATTCATTTTACCTTTTAACACTTAAAAATATTTAATATTAAAATTCATTTTTCAAGTTTCAATAACTCTTTTAAATTATTTTACTTTTATTTGGTTGACCCATAGTAATTGTACATAGTTATAGGGTACAATGTGATGTTTTGATTCATGTACACATTTTGTAATGATCAAATAGAGATAGCATATCCATCACATGAAACTTTTATCATTTCTTTATGGTGAGTACATTCAAAATCCTGTCTTTTTTCTATTTTGAGATATACTATGCACTCTTATTAGTTGTACTCACTCTACTGTGCTATTTGACACCAAAATTCCTCCTATCTAACTGTTAACATTGTACCCATTAACCAACCTCTTCCTTCCTCCCCACTCTCTGTAGCCACCCTTCAATTTCTGTATCAACTTTTTTAGATTCCACACATAAGTGAAGTCATGTGGTGCTTGTTGTTTCTCTCCCCATGTCTGGCTTATTTCACTTAACACAATGTCTTCCATGTCCATCCATGTTGCAGCAAATGACAAGATTTCACCCTTTTTTATGGCTGAATGGAATTTTCTTTATCCATTCATGTGTTGATGGACATTCAGGTTGAGTTGATAACTTGGCTCTTGTGAAAATGCTGCAGTACACAGAAGAGTGCACATAGATTAATTTCCTTTGGAAATATACCCAGTAGTTAGATTGCTAGATAATATGTTAGTTTGATTTTTAATTTTTTGAGAAACCTCCATCCTGTTTTCCATAATGGCTGTATGCAAATATATATTTTTAATTTCTGTAACTAAGGTTTTGTATGACACTATTGGGTATCCAAAAAAGAAAATTATTTATTTCAGCATCTTTTCAGTTTTATTTTCAAATTTTAGCTTTATAATTTAATAATATCTAAATATTTATCATTTCTTCCTCATGACATTGTCAATTTAATTCAAGGTATAAATCAATATTTTGAATATAAACTCTCAACTTGTAGCATTGATAAATATAATAATAATAATTATTTCTCCTGTTAGCTTTAGAGTTCAAAATACCAAATAAGTCAAACTCCTGGACTTTTAAAATTTTATAATTATAACTTCTGCCCATGAAATAAAAGGTTTAGAAATTATTTCTTAATACTTGGTCATCAGCGCTTTTGAATACTTATTAAATCATTCTAGTAACATTTATTCCTAGTGAGAGAAAAAATTACATGAATTCTTCCAGATAACATTCTCATGGATGATTTAAGTGTTGTCTGTTAGTCTCATTTGTAAATCATTTTCTTAAACAGATAAACATGAGACCGTTTAGAAGATACTTCCCCACTACAGCTATCGTGAAAATAAACAAGAATGCCTCAGAGACAATTTCCGTCAGTTTGCTGAGTCAAAGCTTCAGGAAAATTTGACTAATTTCCTTTCTCTAAATAATTTTCAAATTCTTTTTCCTTCCATCTTATGTGAGTTAAAGTATAATTTCTTTTTTAGATTACAGCAAGTGAGACTATCTTGCATTCAAAATACCATGAAGGTGTGGGCATACTGAGTAAACTTTATTTCTAAAGATTACTTAGATGCACAGTTGTCATTTGTTTCATACAGGAAAAATATCAGTTATATACAACTATTGATGATATAATAGCTATAATTCAATAATATGTAAAAGCCACTTCATCTTTTTTCAAGGAGCTCCCTCCACTAATCAATGAAGATCAAAGTGGTCAGAGGAACACATCTTGAGGGGATAAGGAGAAAAGAAAGTCCGACTGGAGAAAGCACCGTGGTGCCTTTCAGCTGTGGAAACACAAAGGGAAGAGCTAAGAGAGATGAGGGGCAGGGATGTCAAGAGGACACGAACAGGAAGGGGGATCTCCTCCTAGGAGGCAGCACTTGAGACAGGAAAAATAAACCAGCTGCTGAACAATTCTCAACCTGACGAGCAAAATATTTACTATCTACTGCACATTCTAGAGTAGCACAGAGGATGCTTTCAGATTTGTTTTATTTTGCTTGAATTTTGAGGTCATGTGGAGTGGGAGGAGGGAGGATGAGTTATAACTTCTCCAAGGCAGGAATGTCCCTGCCCCCAGGATGAGGTTCAGAGGTCAGAAAATGGGGAATGTAAAATTAAAACAAAAAAAGAAACGAGCACAGTGCTTGGCAGTCTTTAAAGCACCAGGTCATTACTGCCTTTAAAGCACCAGGACCTACTGCCCAGGGGAAGATGTTAGTAAAGAGCACAGGGCCTACCACCTCTGGTCACTAATCACCATCTACTTATGTTAATAACCCCCCTTTTTAAAAGCAAGTCAGGCAGGAAATTTAAGTCAATTCACACTTCTACATAAATTACCTCCATCAGATAACAACAAATTGCTTTTCTTTTTATACTATCTCAGATCCTCTGCCCCAGGATATTTTTTTCAGGCAGTGAAGGACAGGTGTGAGTTTCTTTGGAAGGCCTGGCACTTTGGGTTCTGGGAGGTGGCTTGGAAGTCAGAAAGAGGCAGGGAAACAAGAGAAAGGTGAAGGCAGAGAAGAAACACAGCATGGAGAAGAGAGTCCTCTGAGTTTTACCTAGGGTATTTCTAGGAGTTAGAAAATCCTTTCAAGAACATTTGCTATAAGTTGCTGATGTATAAGTTAATGTAGAAAAAATAGCTTTGAACCAGCCAATTGATTTGGCTTTTCATGTTCACACATCTTATTTCACTACAGTCACTGAATGGTCTCCATGGTGTTGCTGCCACCATGGCTGAAGTTTCTGGTTCAGCATCTATAGCAGTGCATTGAACCGGGTTTCTGTTCTCATTTCTGTAAGGGGGAAGATTGACTAGACTAGAACATTGCCACCTTATTCATTATGTATAGCTCATTAGTTCCCTTGTCAACTTTCCTTTGCTTTTAATCAATTGAGAGGAAAAGGCTTCAGACTTTTAGTAGGAAACATGGAGCTGTAGCTAGCTCATCAGGAATGTGTGAATTTAAATTTAAAGGTGCAGCTGACCTTGACCGTGCATCCTTCCCAAGTTACCTCTTGTAAATCCTGTGATCGATTCATGAAATAGTATTCCATCCCCTTCAAAACTCACCTTCATGTGCCTGTTTTCCCCCAACATTTCCGTAAAACATTTTTTCCTGTTTCAGGCTCTAGTCTTCCCTATAAGTCTTATACAAAGGACTTAGGATTTCTCCTCATTACTGAAGTTTGGCTGTAAAATGATGAGTCAAAAAGATTAATGTTTTAAGAAACCGTTGGGTGTAGTGGTGCACACCTATAATCCCAGTACTTGGGAAGCTGATTCAGGAGGATCGCAGGTTCGAGGCCAACCTCAGCAACTTAGCAAGGCCTTCTTTAACTTAGTAAGACCCTATTTCAAAATAAAAAAATTAAGTAGGGCTGGGGATACAGTGGTAGAATGTCCCTGGGTTCATTCTCCAGTTACACACACACACACACACACACACACACACACACACACACACACACGAAATCCAACTCTTAAATATCTGCATGAATGCCTCATGCTTCCAAGGAGGGACCCTGAGTAGCAATATATTTATTCCATGAGTGTTGCCTCTTTCCACAAAAGGTTACTTCTGTTATTCCTTTAAGATAGCAGTTAGAACCTATTTTTAAGATTTTTAAAAAATAAATTATCAGCTTAAAAATAATCTAGGGTATTTAATACATACCACTGCCATTTTTTATCTTCTGAATGTATCTGTGAATTTATTGGGAAGAATAAAAGATTAAAAATGGGTCAATGCTGGATTTGAGACTGAATAAGATTTCACTTTATTAATTGGTATTAGAATGTGACAAGAACCTGATTATCTTGGTTCCAATACCCATTTTTGTCCCTCGGCTTTGAGGCATCAATAAATAAAATCCTCTGCCTCTTACAGACCCTATGGACTTAGGTAGAATGAATTTTATTATTTTCTTTTTTTTTCCTTGTACTGGGGATTAAACCCAAGGACATTCTACCTCTGAGATATACTTCCTACCCTTTTTATTTATTATTTTGAAACTCAACCCTCACTAAGTTGCTGAGGCTGGTTTTGAACCTGTGATTGTCCTGTCTCAGCCTCCCAAGTACTGGGGTTACAGGCATGCAGTACTGTGTCTGGTAAACTTTATTAATTTTCAGAATGTATTAAGGTATTATAGGATGTTGGCCAAGTAAATCTTTACACTTTTATTTACTTTGTATGAAAAATGAAAATGCCTTTTCATTATGTTCCTTAGGATGGGTGAGAAAAAATATCAAGTTATTTGAGAGAAAAAAGGCAGATGTCTAAGAAAGCATAACTTCTGTGAAAATGAATGAATTCTAAGTTTGCAGATTAGAAGAGGCATTTGATATATTAAAATGTATTATTATAACACAAGGTAGAAATTAGAGTTTAATGAAAATGATTCAATTTTAAAGATTTTTTCCATTCATATTTTTGAACACACCCTTTCTTTCTAAGATAGCAAGTATACCATTAAGATGCATTATTTGGAAAATGAAATTGAAACATTACCCACTTAGTCACTAATTCTCACATAAGGACAAGCATATATTCCAAGGGGCTGAATGATGATCCTTAGAAGAATTTTCTTCATACTACATTCCTACCTCCCCAGCTTCCTTTAGGTCATCATAGGCCTCCTCCCTAATCCCTTGACTTTCCCTGTGTTGAAAACCATAATGTGCAATGTACAGTGTATCTGTGTGGGGTAAGTTATGCAAGTGAGCTTTCTTAAAACTTTAAAAATATTGATAGCCAATGAATTAAACCATAGCTATCTAAAAGACATTAAATAATAATAAAAGGTATACAATGGGATTTATTATTCACTAATAAAAAACTTACTAGAGGTTTTTCTAAAATAGACTTCTTAAACCAGGAAAATATATCTAATTTTAAATGGTTTCTTTTGAAACGATAATGAAACATAGACCTATAGACTTCCATCTTAAACAGACAAATGTAGAACAAAATTTCTTTGCTATTTAAAAAGCATAGACAAGTTTCAAGTGGTTCCACATATAAACTTGCTGACATGCATAATTTCAAATCAGGCCAGTTATAGCTTTCATTCTTTGAACTAAATTCAAAATTCCCTTACTTTCAAAGTATTAGAGAAAACAATCAAATGTTTCTTTAATGCCTACTTTAATTCAATCCACACCAAATTTTTGAGGACTGCTGTCACAATGCCAAAAACATAGACTGAACTTTGAATAATATTTCTGATATGATGAAGAAAATCTGGGGTAATTTTGTAGCATAATCTAAGTGCTGAATTCATGTAATATCTTTCAAATAAAACTAAGTCACCTTTAGTTTCTTTTTGGGGGGTGTAAAATAGTCATTTGATGCTATTTATTGGAAAGCTAGAGTTTGGCATTTATTTAAATGTTTTCTAGGGAATTCTTTTTTTGAATTGGTGCATTGTAATCGTACATCTTGATGGGTTTCTGGGTGATAGAAGTATACATGCACATATCAGTCAATTAGCCTTCTCCTTTAGTCCCTTAAAGGGCCTTTTAAAGAACTAACTGCTAGGATAGCATAATATATCCATCATAGAACAAGAAATGCCACTTTTTATAATGCAATTAACATAGAGGTGAATGTTTCCTTTTACAACGCATTCAATTTATTTATTGCCATTTATTATAGTTTATTTGCTATTAGTAAGAATATTGAATAAATATAATATCAGGTTAATCCAAAAATGCCTCAAAAAATCCTAAAGCTTGTTCCACAGATGAAAAAATAACTTAAAATGCCACGACTTTCTAAATCCTTCTAATTTGCAAGATGATTATCTTCACAATTACAACCAAAATGCTTAATATTATTTTAGTTTATACTTGTCTTTGAAAAGTATCCATGCTCTTTTTCTCCTCACTCTTTGATAAATTTAAAGATATCAATCATTTCAATCACGGATGATGATTTATGTCATAATAAATCATGACAGCAAACTGATTGTCTTAATAAGTATGAAGAGTGACTTTTCATTTGATAATACTGAAAGCATTCCAAGAAAGCTTATGCATTCCATATGCAGCCAGGATATCATCAAATGATGGTTTAATTGATGAATAATATGTAAAACAAATTATTTAAGTGGACTTCATTTATCTTAGTCCATAAAACAAAAACAGAATTTATGTTTTTTAGCTCAAAATAACAAAAAATGGAGAAGTTAACATTGAAATCATCAAAGGAATCAAGTAACCCTACCATACAATTTCTAACTATTTAGACATAGTAAATGTTGATTTACTAATATATGAACAGATCATTTTATCTTTAAAATTTTAGAGGATTATCTATCAGGACAATATTTTAAAAAGTAGTACTTTTAGTGTAGGAATGGATTTCAAAACCCTAAGGAGACTATATTTTTAAAGGCAAATTACTACCTGTCCTATTCAAAATGAGATTAAGTTCATGTTTATAGTTCTTAAAATATAATTCTGAAGACCATAGTACAGTTTTAAAATGTGCTTTGCTTTTGTTATCAAATTGTGGTGGTGTTTGACATTGGAATGAAGTTCAATCTTCTTTCATGGTATTGTTACCAATAAACATGGGACAAGAATGAAAGGCTATATTTATTTTTCTCTTTTGAATGTTCTATGGAATAGGATGAACATCTGAAAAAGAAGATGTTAGATGTTTGATACTCTTGATAGCACATGTATTTCCATATATATATTTTATATATTTCCATATGGATCACTAGATTTCTGCAAGTGAATGTGTTTAAATTGAACCCTTGATATATAAACACCACCAATAACAAGGAGAAAAAAAGCAGCTAGGATTGTACAATTCTAGTCGTGTGGAGACCTTATTTTAATTTTTTTATTTTTTCAAAGAGATGTTAATTATCTAAAGTTTGTCTAAAGCTGAACTAATTATCTCATTGAAGTCATAAGATCATTTCTGTCCTGATTTGGAGCCCTGCTTTGTTGGGTCAATTTGATTTTGACATGTTAATTTTTACCACATTTCTACCTTTTATAAAATCCTGTAGATTAAAATATTCTCAATATACTTCTATTGATACATTGTAATTATACATTGTAATGAGGTTCAGAGTGATAGAAACATACATGCACACAGCACCTGGTGCATTTCTCTAAAGTATTTTTTTAAACAGAAGGAAGTCACGTATAAAATATTATGGAGTATACTATCATTGTTTAGTTAGTGACTGATCGGGAATTCCTTTAAGCTACAATTCTTGAAATTCCCATAAACTAAAAGGAAAACGTCTGATTGCATTTTTTAGCCTCCATTTTTTTTAATCCACTAATCTGACTCTTTTGGGCCACAGCTCTGTTGTCACATCTTGCCTCTACCTATGACCCTGCCTTTTTAGTCAATGCCGACTTAGAGTGATGGGTAACCATGGCTCCATCTGATTTTCCACATGACATTTGTGGCTGAAAAGGCTATAATGGGCCTTACTCCTGTAGAGCTCCCCCATGGGTAGAGCTTAGCTCCCCATGGGTAGAATTTAGCTGTCCAGAGGCAGAGCTTACATTTCTGTAAGATAGTTACTGATACAGGACTCCAGTTAGACTAGAGCTGCCTGGGCTCCGATGTTGACAAGGCTATGTTTCTTGTCTCTGGGATTCCGAGCCCTTCCCCCAGGAGACTGTACTCCTCCAGACTGGCAGGGAACTCCTCTCTGGACAAGAGGGTGACAGACCCTCTTTGATGATGAGCATCCACAGGCACAGAGAGCAACACTTGCTATTCATTGAGCTGCACAGCTGTGGCCACTGGATCCTGCCCTGGTGTCAAAAATGGGGGAAGGGCTTCGGTTGAGGCAAAAGAGAAGACAGTCCCAGTGCAAATGAACAGTTTTAGGCTGTTTAAATCTATCTTCTCCCATATGCCTTGAGATTTTAGACCTGTCCTTTGTTTTGCTGAAATTTCATAGTTGTAAAATGGCCACCTTTGCTGTAGGCTCACATGAAAAAAAAATAATAACTATGTTTTCACACCATAAAAGATATATTTGCATATATGAATATCTTGATGGATCTTTGGCATTAATGGTTTTACAATGATATGTTTTCTCTTATTAAATCCTGAGTTCAGCATAAAAATAGTTTCTCAATTTATCTTCAGTGATATTGCATGCTCTGCTTGACTGTAGGTCTTATAGAGTGAAAATTCATTGATTCGGTGGATTTTTTTCAATTGTTTGAGGCCAGAAAGTTTGCATATGTAATGAACAACCTGTTCAAATCTTGAAAGATTACAGGCATGTTCTCCAGACATTTTTAGAATGACATGAAAGAGAATCTATAGCTGGTGGTATTTCTTGCCCGGCAATACTATAAAAGCACACAAAGAGTTAACCCAACTTTATAAATGAATATGCTAATCAGTGCATAATTTATCTCTGAAGAAACATATTTATTGTGTCCGCTATTTGATTAGATGGCTTCAATGTTCAATTAATCAGTTGCCTTTCAATATCGTTCCTGAGAGCTGCTTAATTAATCTGTTGAGCTGCAAGCCTATTCATTCTATTCTCAATCCCTCGCCCCATTTCAAATGACAAAACCCAGGAACTCTGCCACATAAAGACTTTATGTCAATGTCAGGTGAAGGTTGATAAGTAGCTGGCTTTTTTTTTTAAAACCAGGTTAATCAAACCAATCAGCCTTATAGGATTTACATTTGTCAGAAAATTTTAATGGGCTGAAACTAATGAGAAATAGAGGAGCCAAACCACCAAGAGAATGGCAGCACTGTGTGTATACCTCAATGCATTATACTACTCTTACTAAGCAAGTCGTTTTCTCCTCCTTCAATGAGGAATTTAAAACCTTCTGCTAATTGAACCCAGACTAGTTAATTATGCTGCAGGACCACATCCCTCATTAACAAATAAAGCATGATGCCCACCTGTGTCTTCAAAGCAAAAAAAAAAAGAAATCTATATGTTTACTGCCCTCTGAGAATAGTTTATTCCTTCCCTGATGCTATTAATAATCCCACCAATAGTTCTGTGACTATTTCTACATACATAAGGTAGAGTAGTCACCTCAATAAATGGTTCAGAAAATCCACTAATTAAGTCACAGGTGCGTGGAATCTTTCTCTCCTTATCTGTTCCCTAAGCTTGGAATCTCTCTCTTCTATTTCTCTTTCATTCCTTTTCTCTTAATGTTGCCTGAGATTTCCAGTTTTCCCTATCACTCCCCTTTGCTCAGCAGGGGTACTTGAGCAGAAATTACAGCCCAGGTCTCCACCATCCCTCACTTCCTCAAAGTGGTAGACCAACTTTATCCTCCAGCACCCTTAGACACACTCAATACCCCAAGAGAAACCTATGGAACTTGGAATAAAGTATGTGTTATCCCAAATAATTTGGGAAATAAAATATCCATGAAAGCAGAGGGTAGTGTTCCTTTAATAATGTGGGTGCCATAGTTCTCTTAAGAAAACTAATAGTCATAATAATAATACTTATCATATATTTGAGAACTTTCAATTTGCCATGTGCAACTTTAAATTCTATTCATTCGTTATTTTATTTAACCTTATCTTCAAGTCATCCCTATGTGCTGTCATTTTAACCATTACACAGATGAGAAAACTAAGGCACTGGTATTAAATAACTTGCTCCAGTGGATTCACTCTCTTAATAAGGAGATAAGATTGTATCTGTAATTTTTAAAAATACAATTCTGAAAACTCTAGCAGGTTTTGGGTAAATGTTTTGCTTTTGTTACCAATTAATACTTTATCAAATGATATTTTCCACAATTTATTCATACCCACAAAATGTTGCATAAAATTACTTGAGCTTATGTATCAAATAGGTCTCATTTAGTGGCAACTAAGCAAGAAAGAGAATGTATTGGCTTGGAGTACCAGGAAGTAGAGGGGTACAGAGATGTTGCTGGTTCCATGTACTTAAGCATGTCATCAGAATGCTGTCTCTCCCCATCTCTCACCATGTTTTACTCTGTGTTAACTTCACTTTTGGACACTAGAGACCGAGTATCTCACATGTAGAAAGTGGATCCTGAGTGTCATCTGCCTACCATCCCGACCACCAGGCTCCTTCATCTATCACCTAGCAATCCCTGGGGATATCCAACTAGAGTCAGAAGTTCTGAATAAGTTCTTTCTCACTGTTGACTGCTACATAGCACCTAGAACAGTATTAGCATATGGTAGATGCTCATTAAAATATGTTGAATGAATAACTCACCACATAAAGACTAACTCTTGCCAAATTAGGGAAGAGGTTAAGGAAAATAACTGTCTTTTAAGATATTTAAAGTAAAATGTTATTTATAACCGTGGTTATATGTATAGTGAGATTTTTAGCATGGCCTGACTTTCATAAAGCAAGGTTTATTAGAAATAAGTTCAAAATATAAAAGGCAATGTAGAAATGACACACATGGATAACAAACATGAAAATAGAAATAGAATGGCTTAAAAGGTTATAAATTGTCAGTGACAAAATGCAAATTGATGCTGATAAGTTATTGGCCAAAATGAGCCCTTAGAAATGGATTTCATTGTTATACTAGGTAAAAAGATTTTCTTTTCCAATGTTTTTCTTTATTTCCAGCAAAAGAATTTTCATAGTTTTTATAATAATTGTTTATCCAAACTTGAATAAGACATATCAAGCAACTACATGCAGTTCCCCGGACACCTATGCATGTTTTGCCTGCAGATATACAGTCAACTAATACTCATTTAAGGACAACAAGTGGACTATTTCTTTTTACTATGAATACAGTGGAGTCCATAGGTAGAATTTTAGCTATGTTATATTAAACTAAAGTTATTTCTAAAGATCTGAGAACATGCCAGTTTTTATGACCTTCAGGAAAATAATTCAACTTAAGCAAGTTATTTCTTTATCTGAAGGCTTGTAAACTGGCTCACAAAGATGTACAAAATTAAACATTTAAAATGATCTGAGTGTTCTAAAGAAATATGCTCATGTGGAATCTATGAAGTTTCAGCTTTTCTTAATGGCTTAGCAGACATCATTGTGAATATTAATTACAGACTGATGCTCTCAGGAGCTATTTCAGGCATTTAGGATCATTTTACTTTGTTTTACATGATGTTACTATGACTCCACCACTCTCCAATAGATTTATTTATTTATCCATAACCTGTCTATGTTAATGGACTTAACATTCCCTTGAAATATACATTAGAAGTTTTTAAAAATAATGTTAAGAAAATGAGGAAATTAGGACAGAGATGAATTAAGTAAAATCAGTAATATGTGTTATGACATGCTGTTCATTTGCTGGAGGAAGGCACACATGACTAACAGCCTGACAAGCAGACAGGTGTCACATGTGCTACAGATTTTCATGTTCAAAGGTGTAGAAGAAGGAGAACTATTTCTGGCACATTCCTTCCAGTGTCTCCATGACTTATTAAAATGCTTTCCATTCTACCTGGAATGTCCTAACACTCCTCACTACTCAGAAATCCCTCATGCATTCTCTGTTTTTTTTTTCTGGGGGGGTCAGTTCGGGGGATTGAACCCAGGGGCATTCTACCTCCATGCTATACCCCCATCCCTTTTTATTTTTTATTTTGAAACAGGGTCTTGCTAGGTTGCTAAGGGTCTTGCTAAGTTGCTAAGGCTGGTCTCAAACCTGCGATCTTCTGTCTTGGCCTCCCAAGTACTGGGATTACAGATGTGCACCAACATGCCCGGTTCTTCAGGCATTCTCTGAATGGCACTGGTAGGTGCATTTCTTCTGTTGTGCTGTCATACTATTGAGTTGCATCACGATCCTTGCACTTACAGCACTGTGCTACAGTTATTCGTTTAGTTATCATTGACAGCTCCTTAATGGCAGTGGCTATGTACCTTTGTATCTGCAAAATCTAACAAAGTATCTGGAAAAGTATTGATAAAAATAAATATAACTTGGATGAATGAAATGGTACTGGTAATGGGCTGAAAAATATATGCATTGTAAATATAATTAGCCTTAGAGCTAATTGACATAAGTGTAAACAGAAAAACTGGAGTCTTAGAGCTAGATTTCATAACCTTCTGTCTCAGCCAACATTCTCACTGCTATAATCCAAAGTGACCAACCACACAACTTAGAGGAAGGTTTATTTGCTCACATTTTTTGGAGATTCTGGGTTCAGTCCATGTGAGGCCAGGGTCTGAAGCTCAGGGCATAGTGACAGAAAGCAAAGAGAGAGAGAGAGATTCCAAACTCTGCTGTCACATCATGGAGGCGGGAAGCAGAGAGATGGAGCATGGGGAGAAGGAAGGATGCATAATCCCCATGGCCACACTCCAGGGACCCCTCCTTAGCAACCAAGCCTGGCTTTTAACATTGCTACCTTGATTCCGTGAGGGATAGGGGAATATTCTAAATCCAAACCATTATACCTTCCTTTCTGTAGACTCAGTTTAAAAAAAGAAAACTTTATAATTGCACCAACACAGTGCAGCCAACACCGGCAACTAGAGGACTCCGTGGATTTGGAGATAAATTTTGTAGGAATGGCTAGGTTGCAAATCATTATATAACTTGAAGAAGTTATTTCAACCCAATACTTGATATACATGTTAAGCCATGCTGACTTTAAGGTTACTTTAAAGTACTTTGAGTGCTGTGAGTCCATGTTGCTCCTTCAATTGAAGAACCATGCACTTTACCATCAGGGACACTGGGTGGATCATTGACATTGATGACTGAAAGGAAGCCATCCATGTACCTTCATGTGGGCTGATGGAAGATCCCAAGCTATTATCCATGTAGAAAAATACTAAATGTCATTAACCATGCCAGAAACAAGGACTGTTTTAGATGGTCTTCATTTTTTTTTTCAGTTGTCTATTTTTGTCTTTCTTAGTTTAAACTGGTGGCAGTTATTTACAGCTGTCCGAATACCTACCTACACAAGGATTTTACTTTCTAGTGTAAGTTGGGTTGATAAAATATCTATTCAAGCATATTTTAAAATTATCTAAATGAAAATAAGATGCACCTTGCATCACTATCTGAGAACATTCTAATGAGCATGTGCTAGTTCAAGTGGATACTAAACCTGCTTTTCTTCCCAAATTCCCAGTCAAGATCACAGCCACCACTACTATTCAGTTATTCAAACTACAAACCTAAAAAACACCTTTAATTTTGAGCTCTTTCTCACCTCTCCATATCCTGTTATTCAACAAGCTGCATGATTTCACTTCTGAAATAGCTCTGCTCCAGTTTTTAACTGTCCCTTAATTGGGGGGGCATATCATCTTACATGGCCTATTGCAGGAAACCCCTGTCTGATCTCCTTACCATTAATCTCAACCTTTCTAATCTAAACAATTTTTACACGCTCCTCTTGAAGGAGATTTTTTCTAAATGCAAATCCTATTGTAAATATCTAACACCCTTAAGATAAAAGCCGGATTCCTTATTCACTCAACTTGTTCCCACACCTATTACGCTTGACACCTGTTATGTGTCAGGTACTGTGCTGAATGCTCAGCATACAAAAGTTTTCCAGGATTGTGTCTCTCTCCTGCTTCATCTCCTAGCCTTCCCCCTGTCATAACTTGTGAGTACCCGCTCTATCTTCATCTGTGAACTTTTCCAGAATGTAGAGTGTTCTCTTACACTTCCAAACCTCTGCACATCCTGGTGCTTCAGTATGAAGTGCTCTCCTCTCTTCACCCTTCAAGACTCATCTCCATCTCTGTGAGGCTTTGTTGTCACTTCTGCCCATACTCAGGTATATACGCAAACTTTTCCTTTGGTGCTCATACAGCCATGTTATCTATGCTTACATCACAATTTCAGTCATGGTGTTTGTAACTATTTCTGTCCCTGCACAACTTACCTAGTAGACTGGGAAGACAGGGGCATCATCTCAGTCATCTGTGTCAGTGGCCAATGGTGGAATGTTCGGTTAATGGCTACTGAAAAAATTATTGAATGGCTACCCGCCGACTTTACATGAGCAATAAACTGACTACCCTGATCCAAACCCTATTATACGTCATGGTTATTTGTAAAACTCCCTTCTCCTTTCACTTCCAACTAGATCAAAAGTCCCTGATGGATACGGAGTTATCTCCCCTGCAGTACCTCATAAAAGGCTTGACATTTAGGAAGGAACCCAAATCCATAACTGTTGAATTTCAAAAGCACTCCAGCAAATTGTCCTATAGTTTGTTTGAACTTCCAAAATGATGACTCCATCTCAGTATGATCGTTAAATCTCTGTAAAGAAGGAATTGGAGAACTTCCTAGGGAAATGATTTCTCCTCTTAGATCCTGCTCTCCTCACTCTAATTGACTAATCTTTAGGCATGGACAGAGATGAAGAGTCAGCTGTGGGAGGGAGAACTATACTATACAGAAGAAGCTCCATAGACATAAAACATAAATTGGATTTTTTTTGATGGCAGGGAAGAACAGAAGAAAATTGTTGGAAATGCTAATTCAAGTAGCTTTTAGATCTTGGGAGAGAGGAGGCCAAATCGGAGCAGCGTGGGGGGAAGGGAGCAAAGTGAGGTAGCTTTGACAGTCTGTGGTGGATACTCTCTCTGGTATAGCTAATTGAGAATTGATTGCGCATGTAGAAAGGTTATGTTTTATTAAGGGAAACCTTTTTTCCCTTTTGTCGTTATGAAATCCGCTCTTCTGCAGATGCTATTCCCTTCCCATAGTAAACCCTCATTAATTTATAATTCACCACATTGCTTTAAAAGTGCTGCACAGATTTCCTGTTCCTCTCACAGGCAGTGCTTCTAATAGAGAGAGTCAAGTGGGAGATACGTTGAAATGCTTCTTGTCTTGAGGGTCCCGTGCCAGACTTGCTGGTGCCAACACTCTTCACCAGTCATCTCTTAGATCATTGTAAATGTTTCAAAGTGCCATTTCATAGGCTCCATGAAGGTGAGTTTGGGCTCTACAACAGCTCTTTCACTATTGACTGTCAATTGACTCTGGTGGTCGGAATGTGGAGTCAAAGAGAAATGACCTCCTAGCAGAACGGTGTTAACTGGAAGGAAGGGACTATCACAGAAAGAGGGGCACAATTTCATCATTATGCAGAGTCACGGGGCAGAGGCCGTAGAAATGGAGAGAAGGAAATGAACACTCCCTGCCCACAACCTAGCTCGTCTCTGCCAGTAAACTTGACAGAAGGTGGGAAATCCTTTCAATGCAGAAGGTATGGAAAGAGGAGTCAAAGTGGCTTTTCAATTTCTAATTGCCCAACATGCCATTAGTGAAGATAGGAGTTAAAGAAGAAGTAGCTTTAACACCCATTTCCTCTGAATTCTCCTTTGCTGATATGTAGAAAAATAGAAGGATAAATTGACAATTTAAATACTTTTTAAAAATGTATACATATGAACTTATTATATATGAAATGCCTAAGAGGTATATAAAAGCAGGCCTCAGGCCTCAGAGATTTCAAATAAATTTGGAGTGTGTGTGTGTGTGTGTGTGTGTGTGTGTGTGCGCGCGTGTGTGTGTTTAGATGGGTATATTAGTATGGAATATCATACAGGGGATAAAGGTCTCATATATACCACAGGTTCTAGACAGAGTGTAAATAAAGCAAGCCAGGTACAGACAGACTAGAATAAATGCCTAAACTAGACTGAAGTCTCAGTAGCTATTCAGACTTGGTTGATTTTTAACAAATAAGAATGTAGGCCCACTGTGACCAAATCCTGTGTTTTTCCAGGAGAAACCAGAAAAATGTAAATTTTTTCCATCAAATTTTACATGAATATCTACAACTAATTAAAAGTTAGAATTGTATAATGGTCAAATAAAAGATACATATGAGACAGATTTGTTCTTTTAGGGTACTAATTTAATATCTCTGGATTGAAGTTTTATTAGCAGAATATAGACTTATAACATGTTAAGCAATTCAGAAACAGTAGAAGCCATTGCATAATTAGATGCCAAATTAAATAAAATGAAATGTCAATGGACCAACCTGCAAGTGTTCTGGAACAAGGAGATCAATGTTGGTTGAGGTTTAACCAGAAATATGTGAAGTGAGCCTTTATGTGAAACTTGAAGGATGGCTTTCTCTCAGTGGAAATAAGCAAGGGAGAAATATGGAGATGATAATTTGAGCAGACAGTAAGTGGCTTATGCTCAGTGGAAACAAAGAATAGACTGGAACCATTTCCTCCAACTCCTAGTCCACTATTTATCTCTCAAGCTCCTATACCTCTTATTGAACCTAAGATAAAATAGGAATATTTACTAATTAAGCAAATATTTATTGAGATCCTGCTGGGTACCAAGCACTACCTCACATTCTGGGGTGTAGTGAAGGTTAATTCTATATACATGCTCTGCTACGCATATGGACACAGGTCAGATCCAACTTCATTGCAAATCGATTACATGAACAGTCATACTAGACACATAGTTATTCTAGAAGGAAGTTACTTGTGAATGTCATAACCCTGGGAAAATACTGTCAAAAAAAATTTTAGCCTGGTATGGTGGCACACAACTGTAATCCCAGTATATGGGAGGCTAAGATAGGAGGATCGCAAGTTTGAATCAGCCTCAGCAACTTAATGAGACCCTGTCTCAAAATAAATACAACAAGGGCTAGGGTTGTAGTGTAGTGGTAGGACATGCCTAGATTTAATCCTCGGTATCACAAAAAATAAGCTTTTAAAATGGGCATTCTATACTGTGTCAAATATTCTAGAAGCATATAGGACAACATTATGTTTTTCAAAAGGTTATAAATATTAGAAGTGGGTAACTGTAATAGTACTCTGGTCAGTTAATGAATATTTCATTCAGTAGCCATTGAATGAATACTTACTATCGGGACATACTAAAATCAGCCTAAGTAAAAGTTTGTCATTTGATTCCTTAGCCGTTTTGTCCTTTGATAGAGTAGCACAAAGATTTGCGGAAAAATAGGTAGAGAGAATAAAAGAAAAAGAACAACTATTGTCAGGAAAGAAACCCTGGTATGTTCCCAAGACATTCTTGTATACCTAACATTTCATTCTATGAGGAAATAATATATATGTATAAGTATAAAAATAGCCTTCTAGCATTAGCAAATGCCTGTATAGACTTTTCAAAATATGACAGCCTGCTTTACAGTTGAAATGTATATCTAAGGGCCTCTAGTTCATGTGTACAATATAGTGTATTTTAAACATAATTATAGTTAGGCAGTGGATATGAGTTAGTACTGGAAGGAAAAAACTTTATTCAAGTATTCATTACCTACAGAAAAGTAATTTGCAGAATATAAAGTTAACAACATTTCTATATTGATGTTTAAAACTCGCCTTACTTTTAGAACATGATCAAACAGTTCAAATCTGTGCCAAAAGCAGTCAAATCTTGGTAGCTTTATATAAAATATGTACTTATGAAGCTCCCATCGCAGAGCAACCTTCAGTTCAAAAAATACTATGTTGCTGGCCTAACCTTTCCATCCCTTTCTCACAGTCTTCTTATCTAGGCATGTTTCCAAGACACACAGAATATTAGCTGTGCACTCTCTAAATTTAACTTGAAAACTGAGAGAGATCAGATCCATATGTAGGAGAAAAATAAAGTGTCAGCATGACCATCTTAAGTCTGTATCTTGGATATTATTTTTATAAGCTACTTCTTCATAACTGACATACTACATAACAAATACAATGCAATTTAACCTTATTTTGTTGCATACCTTGTGCAAAGCCATATTTTAATCATGAAAGGGGATAAAATAAATATCCACTTAATACTTTTGATTAAAAACTGTATGCCCCAAAGGAATATCCCAGCATGTGAATTTCAGTAATATTTCACCTCTCTCAGTCCTAGTTCTACTGTGTCAGCACAACATTATCTCGGGCTGCAGCCATTACGGCAGTTTTCTCTCTAATGCTGGCTTTCTGGCATACATTTTACTGCTTGCTCTGATGGAATTTTTATCTTCATAAATGTGTTTTCTAATTTGTCTCCTTCGTCGTCCAGTAAACTTTAGTTTATATGCTAAGAAGTTAAAGTTATAGCCACCCTTAGGTTATGTGACTTTACAAACAGAATTCTCCACAGTGAACAACTTGACATACTTTCTTAAGACATTTTCATGAAAAATAAAACTTTCATGTTAAGTGTTTTGGTTTATAATTGATAAGATTTGGAAATCTGGAGGGTTTTGAGAAAAAAAAAGGATTATTCAATGGGCATCTGTATGACAAGGCCAGAGTAATTCTCTTGAAAAGCTAAAATTTGTAGTTACTTTTTAAAATACTTGTTTACTTTAGTAGATAATGCAGATGTCTACTGTTTTTATTGTTGTTATTGTTTTTGCAGAGAATGTTAAAATATTTAACAGTGGAATACTGAGGCCATGGATTCAAAGATACAATAAAGCCAATTGGAAACTTTGTTCAGTTACTGAAGTATTTTTCCTGAAGTCATTTAGTCAATGGAAGACATACAGTTTCTCAGAGACTGCAAATTACTTTATCTGGATGATTGACAATTTATAAAATTTGCATCCTTCATGAGGAAGGCTTTTGTAAAGCATGGATATTTTTTCACCACAAGCAAAAATAAAATAAGCTTACAAAATGTGCAACTTATTTTTCCCATTTAGTGTCTGTGAAATTATCTGTTACTGTCAAAGAAATGATTCTTCAACCTTCACATCAGGGCTAAGTAGTACACAGAACAGGGGACAGTCATCACTTAAATGGTCAAATACATTTTTTCTCCAACTTTATTATCGGAAAGTATTGATAAAATCCCTATTTCTTTATCAAAATTTTCACCAAAAGCTTCTACATCAAGGTACGTTTGACTCTATGAAATGGAATATATTGGATCAATAATTGAAAACAAGTTTGCATTTTCAAATAGTGTATAATCCCCGTTCCTGCTTCCTCCCTCCCTATATATGTTAATAAGATTGGTAATGATACCTTCATGTACGGATATAACAGTAGTTGAACTGTTCCCTTCATCAAGCCTCATTTTCCCTCCCCACCTCCCTTCCCCAATCCCCTTCCACTATTCAGCTGTTCTCTCTCCTCATTTGACTGAATTCCCTTTCGTTTCCTATTTTCGTTCAAGCTTCCACATATGAGAGAAAACATATGCCCCTGACCCTGACTTTCTGAGACTAGCTGATCTCACTTAGCATAATCCAAACAGATAAAATGTCTGTATATGAAAGTTTTAGTTAGTGGGGGGGATCAAGGTTACAACTTTAGAAAGGAATGTTTTCTATTTAGAAAAGATGTTTAAGTGAACTTTAGTTTTCAAGTAAAGAAAATCTGAATCTGCAAAGAGATTATACATGCCTTTGTGTGAGGAGCCTCAGTTTTCTATTTTCTCTTTCACAATTAAAAGCACTCTAGGACTAAGAATAATTTTTATTACATTGGATGCCTTTGGAATAATTTGGCATATTCTCTACTTTGTAGAAAACTGTATTTCATTATCAAAGGAAAGAAAGAGAAGAAAAAGTCTTACCAAGGAGTAATCCTTCCCAGAAGAGATGGCGTCATTTGTTGGATTAGTAGGATTTAATATGAGGACTCTGGTTGTCTTTGCAAATGTAGCAACAAATCATATTATGATGTAAATATTAACAAGAAATGAAAGTATAAGAGAGTAATCGGGTAGAAGAAATATCAGAATACATGTTATCCTTTCAGAATATTTTTGAGACATAATATGCATTTAGGTCTTAATTGTACAGTTGGACAAATTTCGACAGATGCATTCAACAGTTTAACCACCCCACTTGTGAACAGATAGGCTTCTTCACCACCCAGCAAGTCTCCTTGTGTTCCTTTCCAATCAATCTCCTTCTTCCCTCTCCATGAACAACCAATATCTTGGTTTCTATGGTCATATATTTCTTTTCTATGTCCTTTAACTCCATATAAGTGAAATAATATGGCATATACTTAGAAACCTTAATAATGAAAAAATGAGAAAAATAGAATCATCTAGTAGTTGAAAGAGGTAATGGAGGTTTTGTCAAGATGAAAGCGACTTGTTTATACTATTCATGAGCTCATGAGAAAAGAGATTGTGGAGAGAGACATCGAGAAAATTCAAAACAGGCAATAATATGATTCTAAAGAAGTAGAAACCTATCTTTGCTGGGTGGTCATTAACAAGATGTGTCAGTAGAGTTTCATAGTGGTGTCAATCAACAGTGTTACATGAATTTTTCCTGGAAATTCTGAACAACTAAGGAATAGCTATAGGGGAATCAGAAGACAGGATGAAGCTCACATTATTCATGGGCAAGATTCATTCAGCAGATAACCAAAAGGGTAATAATAATTAGAGCATGATAAAAATATGTAGAGAAGATTGTTGACTGTCAAAGGAATGGCTGGTACTAGGTGTCAAACACTTAGACCCACTGGTTATTTGTGGAATGGTGAGCTAGTTACCAGTTTTAGAATAAGATCTGAAGGTAGCATTCTCTACGTCATACCTCACTTCTCACTTCAGCTTTAAAGAAGTAATTTGCTCATCTGAACACAGCATGGTTGGTAATCCTCACAATACATTTAGGAAATGTTTCATTTTAGCTTCTACTCCTACTGTTGTTATAGATAAAAACATGAATGTACTTGTTAATGAAATCCTTCAAAACATAGGAATATTTTTGCAGCTTTTAAATCTTCTCAAAAACATGTATGCCTCATGCCGGGCGTGGTGGTGCACGCTTGTAATTCCAGTACTTTGGGAGGTGGAGACCGGAGGATCCGGGTTCGCGACCAGCCTCAGCACGAGCATGCGAGTGTTCTCTCTCCTTCCCTCCCTCCCTGTCTCTCTCTCTCTCTCTCTCTCTCTCTCTCTACTTAGTGAGGCCCTCCGCAACTTCGTGAGACACGGTTTCAAAATAAAGTATAAAAAATAGGGCCGGGGGCGTAGCGCAGAGGTAGAACGCCCCTGCGTTCAATCCCCGGAACCGCAAAAAAAAATGTATGCCTCATAGCTATATATCTATATCTATATATCTATATCATATATATATATATATATATATATTTATGATCTAGACCACTGCACATTACCAAAGGTAAACAGTTTTCTGGGTTTGAACAGTAGAAACATACAGCAAGAAGAAAGCAGGTATCCTTGGAAACTCAGCTCTGCATTGGCTTCACTAATGAACTAAGTAACACCAGTTGCTAAATTGTCATGCATTCCATAAAACACTGATTTTGCATTTTTCTTTTATGAAAAAGCAGTCCTTAACATCAATTTTTTAATTCTTTCATTATTTCTTTCACGGACCTGAAGTTTTAGCTCAAAGAATGTGGTGACAGCTGCCTTTTTATACCTGGTGCACCATCCTGTTGCTTTCTTAACTGTTCAATATTTGGAGAAACTCTCACCTCAGAAGGTCAAAATTATCCTAATTTTCAACGCTTTCTCCATCTAATAAGTGCCTCCTGGTCATCCTGAATGTTCTCCAGAAAAGCATGGCTGAATAGGCCAGGGCGACTATGCTCTTAAGCACAAATAGCAGCCATTTCAGCAATCAGGGGCTAGAGGTCAGGCAATAGCATTCTTTATCAATGTACCCTCTTCACATTTTTATTTAATGGTCACTCATTTATTAAGGGCACACATATTCTGAACATTCTGATCCTTGTACAAAACGTGTTTAAGTGCTTTTCTTACATCCACTTGTTCATTTTGGATTAAAATGATCCCTTCTCTTCCCAGGTCCATTAGTTATCAAAGCTATTCTTTTTCGTGCGACAGGATGTAGCTCAAAGGTTAACTTGTCCATCTAGCTTAATCAAGAGGTGACTGTTCTCTGGTATCCCTGAGACATGCAGAAAGAAAAGGTTGTGAACCCTGAATGTTTAGAACATTGTTTCAGCACATATTAATTAATGACAAATGACCCAAATTGATTCTGTCTAGATCCAGGTCAGATGAGCAAGCAGATATTTGACTTCTAGCCTCAGATGGTAGAACTATGACTGTTAAATTTTTCCATCAGAGCCGGGCGTGGTGGCGCACGCTTGTAATCCTAGTACTTTGGGAGGTGGAGACCGGAGGATCCGGGTTCGTGGCCAGCCTCAGTGCGCATGCGCGTGCGATCAATCTCTCTCTCTCTCTCTCTCTCTCTCTCTCTCTCTCTCTCTCTCTACCTAGCGAGGTCCTCCGCAACTTCGTGAGACCCGGTTTCAAAAATAAAGCATAGAAAAAATAGGGCCGGGGGCGTGGCGCGGAGGTAGAACGCCCCTGCGTTCAATCCCCGGTACCGCAAAAAAAAAAAAAAAAAAAAAAAATTTTTCCATCAGAAGGTCCAGTGTCTAGTCTCAACAGCTTGAATGAGTTAGACTTAGGATTTGATCAGTCCCACATAAGGTGAATAGTCTCCTCAAAAGTGATTTACACTAAGCAAGCTCATCAGAAACGGATTTATAAAACAAAATGGGCTTTTATAAATTTGCAGGCAAAATAGAAAAGAGCATGGACTTTGGAACTATATAGAATGGGGTTTAATTCTCAACCACACCATTCATAACTGTGTAACTTTGGAAATGTAATTTAATCTCCCTGAATTTAATTTTCCCATTTGTAAAATGAGTATAATACTTGTTCAGGACTCTGATGAGAATTACCAGAGGCTATGCATGCAAAGTGCATAAGAATCTTCCTGGAATACACTATGTGATACGTAAATATTAGTTTCTTTTTCTTTATTCCTGTTGAGAACAGAAATATTTATCAAGAAAAAGTTTGGTGTATTTATAAGTCATTCCTTCAGAATGTCAGACTATAGATTAAAAGGTTATTTTATGAACATGAAATTACAAAAAGGGTGATATTTTCATCTAATGCAAGCTTAATGAACTGACCTTTTTAACCTAGGAATATTTCAGAGTAAATAACTCATATTAAACATTAGCCTTAAGTGGATAATGTGAAACAGTAAAATTTTACTATACATATGTCTTTTTTCTATATCCCTATCATATTATTATCTTACATAAAAGATGAAATTTTCAGTTAATTTGACTCCTAATGTTTTGTGACATAGTTTTGGTTAGGAAAATATTTTAGGATCTTCGAAGAAGTTTGTAGATACTTTAAATCTATCAGGAGTGATTAAGGTGCTGTTTCTACAGTTTTATGTTGGTTTTACTAAATTTAATTTCAGATGATTTTCAAACTGTGATACTGAACTGAGGAAACTTATTTGGTGCCCATAGCATAAACAGTTAAAATTACACTTGTAAACAATTGAAATGGAGTATCTCAGTTTTCAAAATAGAATTGTTGCTTCTATAATCGTATACATTTCTGACCACCTCTGGCTGGGGATGGTGGTGCATGCCTGTAATCTCAGTACTTGGGAAGCTGAGACAGGAGGATCACAAGTTCAAGGCCAGCCTCAGCAACTTAGTGAGGCCCTCAGCAATTAGGTGAGACCCTGCTTCAAAATAAAAAATAAAATAGGAGCTGGGCGTGGTGGCGCACGCTTATAATCCCAGTACTTTGGGAGGCGGAGACTGGAGGATCCGGGTTCGAGGCCAGCCTCAGTGTGCGCTCTCTCTCTCTCTCTCTCTCTCCCTCTCTCTCCTTAGTGAGGCCCTCCGCAACTTTGTGAGACCCGGTTTCAAAATAAAGTATAAAAAATAGGGCCGGGGGCGTAGCG
>PVJS01024814.1:0-18434 GCA_004027185.1 Glis glis
AGTTGCGGAGGGCCTCGCTAAGTAGAGAGAGAGAGAGAGAGACAGGGAGAGAGAGAGAGAGAGAGAGAGAGAAAGAGACAGGGGGAGAGAGAGAGAGAGTGTGCGCGCGCGCAAACTGAGGCTGGCCGCGAACCCTGATCCTCCGGTCTCCGCCTCCCAAAGTACTGGGATTACAAGCGTGCGCCACCACGCCCGGCCTGCTCACTTTTTTCAGTTATTTATTTTCTTATTCAACTGTGAGAGTTCTTTATATATTCTGGATACAAATTCTTTTGCAATATGTATTCCAGATATTTTCTCCAGATCTGTAGTGTCTATTTTTATTTTACATATAGTTTGTTTCAAACAACAGAAATTCTTCATTGTTATGAAGTCTTATAAATATAAATTGTATTATTATAAATTATAGATAATTTCTCTTTTATTTATGGTTTGGCATTTTGCATCTGATCTAAGATATCTTTTCCCTAGTCCAAGGTCAAGAATTTCTACAAGTTTTAATACTTTGTTAATTACATTAAGGTCCATTATCTACTTGCAGTTAACTTTTGTATATGGTATGAGGTATGGTTCAAGGTTCATTTTTGAGCATATAAATGTCCAATTTACTAGTAGGGTTTTTTATTCCTATAAAAATAAATGGTGTAAGGTATGCTTAGTGCCAGGTGCATAGTCAATACTTGTTCAATATTAATCTTTTTCATCTCCGTATAATCATCCCTAAATCACTTTTTTTTTTTTTTTGTGGTACCGGGGATTGAACCCAGGGGCGTTCTACTTCCACACTATACCCCCGGCCCTATTTTTTATACTTTATTTTGAAACCGGGTCTCACGAAGTTGCGGAGGGCCTCGCTAGGTAGAGAGAGAGAGAGAGAGAGAGAGAGAGAGAGAGAGAGAGAGAAAGAGAGAGAGAGAGCTGAGGCTGGCTGCGAACCTGGATCCTCCGGTCTCCGACTCCCAAAGTACTGGGATTACAAGCGTGTGCCACCACGCCCGGCCTAAATCACTTTCTTAACTCTACAGAGAGTGGAGAGAATTGTTTCTGCCTGTCATCTGGGGCAGATCTGTACATTCCTATCATGGACCACTCATAAAACTTAAAGGATCCATTTAATATTTAAATTTGTAAATGAACAAACAAACAAAAAAGGGCAAGGGGTGTTAGTGCTGACCTTTCTTGTTATGAAAAGGTTCTGAAAGGTCAAACTAAAATGCTTGCTAAAGAACCTCAATCATTTTCACAAACATCTGGACGTAAGAATTTCTGAGCTATTCAGTTTTACTATTTGAAATATAAAGGTGACTGCACCTATCTGTGTATGCAGAAACCCTCTTTTGCTTTCAATTTAAGAATTCATGGCACCCCCTTGCACTTAGTCAGGGCTGACCATTTCCTGAAGCCTTTCGGCCTGCAATGTGTTTATCGCACAGTCTCTCTCCCCCACCTGGCAAGATTCCTGGGTCTGCAGCATTTCAGTCTGATCCTTAGTTGGAAAGAAGTCTCACTTCTAAGGATCCACGTCGTGTCCACAGAAGGACACAGTGCTCTTTCCAGGAAATATTTTGTCTGATTTGGGCACTCATCGCTGCATGCATAGCCAAGGAGAATTATATAGAAGGGATCAGCTTGTGACAACATTTTGTGTGCCAATGACCTCCTTTGTCCACAGATGTGAACTGGGGCTCCTCCACCCAGGCTCTTTCTTATGTGAGTGCCTTAGACAATGCTCTGGAATTAACTACAGTAGAAGATCACGTGAAAAATTTCAGGTAAAGTTGGCTTCTCGGGCCTCCTGGTGTTCCACATTAAAAGTTGCTTTTCCTTTGTGGAAGACTAGAGTAGTTACCCACTACTCTAGTAGTAGTTACTACTACTACAGTTATTTATTTTCTTATTCAACTGTAGTTACTAGAGTAGTGGGTATATTCCAAACATGACCAACAGACTGCCACATTTTCATGACAGCATTTACTATAAGGGAGCCCTTCTTTCCTTCCACTGAGCTCTCTGCCATAGCCCCGTGTAGTGCTAAGGATCACCTTCCATGCATGGAGATGGAGAGGTGTCCCAAATGACATGATTTCAGAGCGATGTCCCCAAATCCTCACACATCTTAATCACAAGTACTATCTCCATTCAGCTTAAGGCTTTATGGCTTACTGAATTCCCATGGGAGAAATAGCACTTTTGGCTGCTCATTAGTTATATCTTATTTTGAATGGAACTGCAAGACAGAAGCTTGCAAGGAGGGCAAAGGAATTAGCATGAATAATGGTTGGAGAGGGACAGGTTGTGTTGAGATTTGGGGTAGGGTAGTGTCCAGAGGATAAAAGACAGGGGAAACCCATGACCATCTTTTCCCTGTGTTACACAACTGAACACTGAATACAAAGATGGTAAGATGGACAGACAGTGTGAGCCAAGAAATCTGGTGGGAAACCCAAGAAATAATCAGGAGAAGGTTGTCCCATTTTATCAAGTCTTCTGTACCTACCATCTCCAGTTGGGTGACTCTGGTCTCACGGGTCTCTTGTGATAGCCAGTTCTCACATCTTTTCTTGACTTTCAGGCCCCAGTGCATTGTTTTAACAGGGGGACCCATGACAAGACCTGCTCTCTTGGACATTACTCACGCCTTTACCAAGAACAGCGGCCTTTGTATCTGCTGTGAAGTCTTTGTGGTAAGAGACGCTTCATGTAAGCAAAGTGCTTTTTCCTCCCCGCTCACCTTGGGTTATTTTAGGTGAGCAGAGAAGGTAGTGACAGGAAAATAGCAAACGGTTTGGACAAGAGCCCTCTTCCTTGATTCATGGAGCAAGGCCTAGCAAGAGCTCGTGATCCTGAATTTAAATGGGTAGATGAAATGTATTTCTGATTTCAGAGGAGACCAACTAAAAGTGATAAATACTTCCAAATGATAGCCTTTGAGTCAAGAAAAACAGAACTGGCTCGGAAATCAAATGAAGGCATTTGGGGTGATAACTGTCTACAGAAATTGGAAGGGGCGGAATGAGCTTGATAGAGCACTATTATACAGATTAACTGATGAGGACAGAACCGGACATAAGGGCCGTAAATGACAGCACATAGAATTTAGATTAAATATTTGATAAACCCAATCATATTGCAGATATTTAGGGAAATAAACCAAGTTTTCCATGCCTTAGATAAACTTTCATGGCTAAATGGATTTCCTTTTGTTGAGGAAGTATGTGGTAGACGCATAAAAACTTACTGGTAGTTTTCCTAGGAGGTATTCAAATTATGTGCAAATTTTGTTGTGGTGGTGGTAGTGGTACTAGGGGTTGAACCCAGGGGCATTCCACCTCTCAGCTATACCCCAGCCCTATTTTTTTTGTGTGTGTGGTACTGGGGATTGAACCCAGGGGCATTCTACCTCCAAGCTATACCCCCAGCCCTATTTTTTATGCTTTATTTTTTATTCTTTAGGGTCTCACTAAGTTGCAGAGGGCCTCACTAAGTAGCTGAGGCTGGCTGTGAACCCAGATCCTCCCCTCAGCCTCCCATTACTGAGATTACAAGTGTGTGCCACCATGCCCAGGTCTTTTTTTTTTTTTTTAAATAGGTTCTTGCTAAATTTCTGAGGGTCGTGCTAGATTGCTGAGTCTGGTCTCAAACCTGCCATCCTCTTCCCAAGTACTTGGATTGAGGCATGTCCTAAAATTTTAACCATAACTATTGACTAATTTCTCAAGTAAGGAGAAAGCATTAAAATTGCAATAAAAAGGCACATTTAAATCCTCCAAACTAGCCTACCTCTACTTGTATTTCCATCACATTCATTCTCTCTCTCTCTCTCTCCCCTCACACATAAATGTGCACACACACACACACACACACACACACACACACACACACTGCTCAAAATCCTCATCTCTTGTTGTATTTTTCTAGTACTTAGGTACTTACCTATTCTTCAAAGCATTTTCCTACAGTTTTTCTTATTTGATCCACACAACAGCTTAATGAGACAGAAAAGAACAGAAGCTCTGTTCTCATTGTACTGGTTGGGAAAAGGGACATTCAGGGAAATTAAACGATTGCCCTGGGTCACATGACAAGAAAGTAGTAGTCAGGATGTCAGGCAGGGCCATCTGCGTGTGCTCTGCGTTACACGAGGAGGAGGAAACCTCAGCAGCCTTGTATCCTTGGGATCATAGTTAGAATCAGGCACCGCTACTTAAATTTCCAGTGTCTGCCAAGGAACAGGCCATCGGGAGCTGTGCGACCCTGGGGCCAGTCAACCCTGTGAAGGTGCAGGGCGCCAATTCACCACATGTCATCATGGGCAGCACTTAAGAATCGTTTTACACTTGGCAATATTCTAAATGCTATATGAAGCCAGTCAGTCATATTCTCTTTCCTCTCGGTTCTTATATGACAGCAACTCAAACAATATAACTAAATGCAATTATCCCAGAGTGGGTGGAGAGACTCCTACTTGAACACGTAAGACCAACAGGTTAAGCAATGGCTAACGGTGACTCCAGAGGATTTTTTACAAGTTTATCAAGACCCCTTCTCTCATATTATCAACTTTGGTGCCCTGGATTAGTGGATTTCATTTTGGCCAATATAATATAGGAGCCGGTTTTGATGAAATAAGCAGTTTGGGGTGTTTTTCTTCTCCAGCAATTTAGAGAAAATTTAGTTTAGTAGGCAATAAAATATCTTCAGGACCAGAGAAATGAACTGGGAATATAAACAGTCATATATTGGCAAGGGAGAAATGGTCTTCTATAGAGACAAGAGATATTGCTTTTAATTAACCCTTTGCTGCTTTTACTGTCATAAAGGAGTATAGTGCTGGAATATCATGTCATGTGTAGGGAGTACCTAAGTCTGTGACTTGGTTGTTTGACATGTATGTTGGATGACATTATCCATTACTCTGCTGGTTTCTCCAGGTAGGGCCAGAGTCTTGCTCCCAGGTGCTGAGGTTCTCTTGGGGACAAAAAGTAGTTACAGCATCAATGAATGACCTTCCAGTTAGTTATTCCCGTGAGCCCTTGGGGTTACAGATGCTATCAGCATTTTCAGACTGCAGGCTCAGTTGTCAATAATCTTTGCAAAGAAACAGATGTGGATGTGGGGGGAGTCAGCATGCCATTAAATTTTTTTTTCCCCAGAAGTACAATGGTTGGTGGTTAGGCCAACCTTGTGGAAAATGTTGAGTAGTGATGATGAGAAGAGAAAAAGCAATTTTGTTTTAACTCTAAGAAGCTAGAGCACTTGGGCTTTTGTGACTAACAGGCAACTTCTGAATCGCCATTTTGCCACCTATTAGCTGAGAGTCCCTTAGATCCATCATTTAGTCTTTCTGTGACTCAATTTTCTCAGTTATAAAATGAAAATAATAAAAGTATCACCTGAGCCAGACGTGGTGGCACTCGCTCGTAATCCCAGTACTTGGGAGGCTGAGACCAGAGGATCCTGGTTCGCGGCCAGCCGCTACTTAGTGAGGCCTCTGCAACTTAGTGAGACCCTGTTTCAAAATAAAGAATAAAAAATAGGGCTGGGGGTGTAGCTCAGAGGTAGAATGCCCTGGGTTCAATCCCCAGTAGCCAAAAAAAAAAAAAATATCACCTGCATTATAGTATTACTTCATAGTAATTATAGGAGAGATGCTTTCAAGTACTCAGTTTGGTATTTGTAGAATAGTAAATGCTCAATTAATTTTAGTTATTATTGACACTGCTACTGTCATTATCATCATTTTATCTAGTTGCATTTTCATTCCAGAAATATATGATCTCCCCAAAAACCTAAACCCCTCTTTTAGGGGAAAAAAAAACAGTTTTCTTCTTTCTTTCTTTTTCTTTCTTTCTTTCTTTCTTTCTTTCTTTCTTTCTTTCTTTCTTTCCCTTCCTTCCTTCCTTCCTTCCTTCCTTCCTTCCTTCCTTCCTTCCTCCCTGTAGTACTGAGGGTTGAACCCAGGGACATTCTACCTCTGAGCTACACCCCCAGCCCTTTCTTTATTTCTTGTTTTGAAGCAGGGTCTCACTAAGTTACTGAGGCTGGCCTTGAACCTATGGTCCTCCTGTTTCAGCCTCCCAAGTACTGGGATTACAGGCCTGTGCCACCACACCTGGGCTCAGACGCTGGATTTTAAGTTTTTTAGGTATTCAGCAGTTTGGTCCTAATAAAACAGTGGAATATGTACTCCCACCAGACTAATCATGGGACAGCCGGCTCTGTGCTCCACCACTCCGGTAGCCTTTAGCTATTGGAGCCCTGGCTTGAAGTGCTGTTATACTGGCAGAAAGGAGCAAGACCCTAGACTCACTGGCTTTTTGATGTTGGTGGGTAAACAAAAGCCAGCAGCCACAGTTGCCATTTCCTACAATCAAAGCAATTTTGTTTTTTAGTACTAGGGATCAGACCCAGGGCTTCCCACATTCTAGGCAAGTGTTGTACCTCTGAGCGACATCTCCAGCCCTTTTTATCTTTTATTTTGATACAGGATCTGGCTAAGTTGCCCAGGCTGGCCTTGAACTTGCAATCCTCCTGCCTCCTCCTCCAGAGTAGCTGAGATTACAAGCGTGCACCATCACACCTGGCTTACCAAGGGCATTTTTAGAGGGCTAGGGGTCATGGCCCTTGAGGCAACTGAAAACAAAATTAAGAGAACTATAATTTTTGCTGGGCCCCAACTATCCAACTAAGTCTTATACTCACCCATCAGAGCGTCTTCCTCCCTCTTCTTGCCTTTTTTTATTCAGACTTAAAATTCAGATGAAGAACCTTTCATCAAGACAAATTTGATGATCCTTTTTAAGAGATCCAGCTTGGAAATTTTTAAAATATTGTCTGTTCTTCTCATTTGAACCACCATATAATAAATCAGCGACATATTCCTATCTCAAGAGGCTTTATATTCAATGTGTAAGAAATTTTGTTCTTTTGTGTGTCACTCCTGTTACCACAGGGAGTAGAACTCATCTTCTAGTGTCCCCTCATAGTTCCCAGCACAGCCAAGATCAGTGGGCTCAGCAAAAGGCAAGTACTAAGTCAAGAGTTACAAGTCTACCCTATCTATGTATCATGACATGAATAAATAGCATCTCTCTTCGCCAAATAGTTTCCTCACTTACATCATTCACGGTAGATGGAGAAATAGTAAAAAACAATCATAGCCAGGCATGGTGGCACACACCTGTAATCCCAGTACTTTGAGAGGCTGAGACAGGAGGATCACAGGTTCAAGACTAGCCTCAGTAACTGAGTGACACTCTCAGCAACTTAGCAAGACCCGGTTTCAAAACAAAAAAATAAAAATAAAAATAGGGCTAAGGATGTAGCTCAGAGGTAGAATGCCCCTGGGTTCAATTCCCAGTACCACCAAAAAAAAAAAAAATCATTGCATAAAATATAATTTGTACTCATATACCCTTAATTCTCTGGTGCACCATGCTTAGTCCTAAAACTCTTGTGGTGTCTGCTTCCTCTTAGCTTTGCCGTGTGAGGAGATGTCACACCAGAGACCTCCACAGTCTCTCAGTCATATATCTCTCAGTTTTGC
Organism: Glis glis; assembly: GCA_004027185.1. Taxonomy (NCBI): domain Eukaryota; kingdom Metazoa; phylum Chordata; class Mammalia; order Rodentia; family Gliridae; genus Glis; species Glis glis. The sequence continues at coordinate 7,547 of PVJS01024814.1, forward strand.
ACTGAAAGACAGGTTTTCTTTTTACATTAAAATAAGTAAAAAGCAGGGAATTTTAAAGGTTGAAAATTGATTCAGTTGATCAGGGAATGAGAATGCAAATCAGATAAAGCCATTTTTGCCTCAAACTATGCCACTTCCCTCTTTTCTGAATTCTATTTTTCTTAAAATTGCAAAAGGCTTTCATGTGTATAATGGCATTTTTATCACGTTCATTGTGTTGTGCTGGTGGATAAAACATAAAGATTTTTTCAAGATTGCTTCTATTTTTATTTCCAAATGTTAGGAAAAATAATAGGTTGAATTGTATACCATTTACATTTTTGTAAATCAAAACTGTTGAATATGAGTAATTTCATTAGGTTCCATGATATAAAATACTGAGACCTATACCATACCTATCAAATTAACAATTGCTAACACTTTTAACCTCGCTCCTCCCCCTCACTTTTTAAGTGAAATGCACCAGTACAAGCTGACATCCCCTTTATGACCACTCCAGACCCAGGGTCCTCTCTCACCGGTGACCATGTTGTCCAAGTTTTATGGATATTCTTCTCTTTATTTCACACATGTATGCCAAAATGCAAATCTATTTTGATTCATATTTTCCCCAGTCTTTAATATTACTTTAAACTTTGATTGTCCACTCTTCCTATTGTAAAGGAGAAAGAGAACTTTTGATCACTTCCTCGATAGATCTCCTCTTCAGAATGCTTCACCTTTACCAGTACCTTTTTTTTTTTTTTCCTGAAAGTTATAAAATATCAGCCAAGTGGCACACGCCTGTAATCCCAGTATTTGGGAGGCAGAGACAGAAAGATCGCAGGTTTGAGGACAGCCTCAGCAACCTAGTGAGGCCTTGTTTCAAAACACAACAAAAATTAAAAGGGCAAGGGTGGGGGTAGGTCAGAGGTAGAATGGCCCTGGGTTTAATCCCCAGTACCAAAATAATATACATTATATATATTTATATATACATAATGTTAAATATATATAATATATATATAAATATATATGTAGATTATATATATTTATTTGTATATGTATATATATATATTTATATGTGTACATCTTATACATACATCTTAATAAAACCTAAAGCTCTTTTTGAGAAGTTCTCAAGAAAACTTGGACAAGACAACCATCTCCTAACTCTATGGCATAATTCAAGTCCTGATAATCCAGGGGAAATGAAAATCCTTATTTGTTTGCTTCCTATCTTTAACCTCCTCTTAATCACAACCTTCACTCCACCAAGAAGAAAATGCATTCTTTTTAGCTGCATCTACTCTCCTTTGGTCAGTGAGGGTCCGTCATGATGTTAATAACGTAGTAACATGACCAAATGCAGACAGGATAAAATGCCCTATGAATGGGCACTGGGGTGCATGGGGAGATGAAAAATGGAGCAAAACAGAAAGGGAAAAAAATTCCCTTTCTCACATTTCCAACCAAAGACACAATGAAAACAAAGACAGACAAATAAGACTCTAAACATTTTAAAAATAAAAGTTGGAGAGAACATTGCACTTGGCCCAGATGCCTCTATTTGATCCTAATGGCTCTGGAATTCGTTGCAAACTCTTTTTCATCATTTATTTATTTGAAGTAGTGTTGCATCAGCTTCTTTTCCAGACTAAATAATTAGAAGTGCTTTACCCCTTTCCAAATCATTGTCCAAGTTATAATATATACAAGACTTGTAAAGTTACTTTGTTCAAATCCTGAATTAATTTATGTACTCGTGTTTGGGATGCCGACTGAAGCTAATCTCTATAATACATTAATTGAGTGGTAAAATCCATTTTTGTGACATATTTGAATGATGAATAATCGTATTCCGGCCTGTCTCCCCTCTTTGTTGGTTTGCTTTATCCTTGCTACATTTGCATTGTGGGCTTGCTTCACATTAATAAGTGTGCTACAAGGACATTATAATCGCTTTTAGCAAAAAGTGATTCTGCGTGAAATATTTTTATGACTTCTCAGTATGGCAAATTTAGTCATTAAAATAAATCTCTCTGTCACAATTAATGTTTAATCTAGATTTTTGTAATACTAATAGACATACGTTAGACTGTATTTATTTAAATAAATGCCATTTCCCCCAGGGGTTCAGAGTCATTTTGGTACAACTCGATATATTGATGGTCCAACATCTTTCTCAGCTGTTGGTTATTCTTCTCTCTGATAGCAGTTGTTACCATTTAACTTTCTTCAATAAAATAGTCCTTCTTTTCTTTGTAGTGGGTAAAGACTAAGATACCCAAGAAAGGACTGGTGGTTCAAAACGCATTGACAATCTGGAGACCTGAGCTAATTGATCCATAACAACGTATCTTTCTTTAGTCTAGGTCTTCTGGTTCAATAACTATCCTCCCTATCCTTCTACCCTTTCTGTCTTCTTTGAAGATGTTTGTCTTTTAACTTTAATGTAAGTAGTTCAAATTGTTTTGGAAAATTGGCAGATTCTGGAAGACAACTAAGTATATAAGGAAATTGACCCAATTTAAACAGAACATTAAAATAGAAAGGACCTCAGAGCTCACTTAGCATTGTGTAATAGAAATATAAAATCTGTGCCACATATGTAATTTAGAAATTTCTAGTGACCAAGTGTAAAGGTAAAAAGAAAGTAATTTTTAGTTATCTTACTAAACCCAATACATCTAAAGTATTTCTTCAATGTGCAATCAACATAGAAATATTGAGGTGTTTTGCCCTTTTTTTGCACTAAGACTTCAAAATCTAGTATGTATTTTATACTTCTAATATATCTCGATGGAGACCAGCCACATTTCAAATGCTCAATAGCAAGATGTGCATAGGGGCTAACATCCTGGGCAGTGATGATTGAGGCAGTTGCCTTATTTTTGTAAAAATAGAACAGACATCAAGAGAGGACAAATGACACACTCCAGCTACCAACTTGTCAATGCTAGATTTTAAGTCCAACACCCTGACTCCCAGTTCAGTGCCCTTTCAGCACCATTATGGAACAAACGCAATGGCAGAATTACCACTAAGTCAGGAGCACCACTGAGATTGTGAGCACTCATTCAAGATAAGAAAAATCAGCTTTGGATGAGTACTTACTACTTTCTAGACATAGTACTGGGTACTTTTTTATTGCTACTTAAAACAACTGTGCAGGAAAGAGAGTTTATCTCCATTTTCAGAGTAAGATTTCAAAGCTAGGAGATAATCAATTACCTCCTTAGATTTTAGACTAACTCTGTCTGACCACAAAGCCTGGACTCTTCTTCATGCATTTTGATGCCTGTTTCCCATTGAAGACACTCTTAGACTGTCATTCCAAGCATGGCCTAAGGACCAGCAGAATCCACATCAACTGAAACCTTATTAGAAACGCAGAATTTCAAGCCCCATCCTTGACCTACAGTCTGCATTTAACCCAAGATCTCAAGTGAGCCAGGTGTGGTGGTACATGCCTTGTAATCCCAGTACTTGGGAGGCTGAGACAGGAGGATAACAGGTTCGAGGAAAGCCTCAGCAGTATAGAGAGTCTCTTAGCAACCAAGCAAGACCCTGTTGCAAAACAAAAAATAAAAAGGGCTGGGTGTGTAGCTTGGAGGTAGAATCCCCCTGGGTTCAATCCCTGCTACCACAAAAAGAAAAAAAAGAGAGAGAGAGAGAAATCTCAAGTGACTCATATGAAATCAAAGACATCTGAACACAAGACAGGTCTCTCTATGAATTTAAAGAATTTTCTGGGAAATTAGATTTGTCCCCTGTCAGGCACATAATAAATAATCAGAAATACAATTTGAATTGAACCGCAACATGAAAAGAAAAGAGTGAGCTTGGGCCTTTAAGGCAAGAGAACCAAATATAGAAATTTTAGTTAAAAATAAGTTTCCAGAACTAAACCTTGAAATTATAAAATGTCTGTTCTAGCCAGGCATGGTGGCACATGCCTGTAGTCCCAGTACTTGGGGGGCTGAGATGGGAGGATCACAGGTTCAAAGTCAGCCTCAGCAACTTAGTAAGACTTGCAGCAGCTTAGTGAGACCCTGTTTCAAAACAAAAAAATAAAAAGGGCTGGGGGTGTAGCTCAAAGGAAGAACACCCCTGGGTTCAATCCCCAGTATCACAATAAAATAAAATAATAAAATCAAATGCCTATTCGACCACCACAGCATCAGCTTCCTTTTCTCTTAACCTTTTCCACTCTTCTTACATGGTGGATATGTGAACCCTTTGTTCCCACCCTGTTCATTGAGTGAGAAGGAAATGTGAATTTCTTTGAGTGCAAGTGTGTCGACCTTACACAGGGAAAGGTGGCAGGAGGGTATTCTTACCACACAAAAAAGCAATGTCTCAGCCTAATAGAATTGTCAAGATGTGCGGTTCTGGGCAGAATTTGCAGCTCACCATGTTCTGGCTCCCAGGAGCTCTGTCCATTTCTCGAAACTGGACTCTAGCTGAGATTTCTTCGGCGTTCCTAAAAGTGGCTCTCACTGTTGCGTCAAAGGTCGATTGTGTGTTTATCCCGAGCCTCTTCAGTCATATTTTCAGTATTTTCCTCCTGTGCCATGAAATCCGGGGCCTTTCCTTTCATTCTGCATTGGCTGATAATGAAATAGGTGTTAATAAGCCTGGACATTTGGGGTAGAAAGTGAACAAGTGGGCAGCCACAGGTCCTGTCCAAAAGGTCAAATCTGTGTGGACTCTGTTTAGAGAGGTGTTTTTCCCTCTTTCCCCTTTCTTAACACAGCAGGGCATTGCTGGCTATTTTTTGTCCTTTAGAAAACAACAGCAGTGTGATGTATAATAGCAGGGCTGCTAACCAATATTTCATTGTTGTCGTACAGGGACCGCGCAAGCTGTGTGTGAAGGAGATGAACAGTGGCATGGCTAAAAAACAGGCTTGGCTGATAAAGAACAAAATCAAGGCTTTTTATGCCGCAGTGGCTGCAGACTGCTTCAGAGACGGTGTCCGAAGTCTCCTTCAGGTAAGGCCAGCACCGAAGAAATGAGCCAAGTGGCAGAAGACAATTAGTGTTCCATGTTAATGAAGCTCCTAGAGCAAATGGCTGCAGTCAGGCAGCCCGGCATCAGAGATCAATGCAGATGGTTAAGGAAGTCATTTCAAATTCCCGGGGATAGAGAGCTAGGACAAAAGCAGAGAAGTTCTATTACAGTGAACTATGAATGATCCACTGGAAACAGAGAATGAGGCTGCCTTTGGCCACCGGCATACACTCTGTTCCCATACTTATTGAAATGCAAATTTGTTCTGGTGGTTGACGACATTCGGGATTCTATTAAAACTTCAAACTATTTTTGCATCTCATACTGCATACAGCAACACTCAAGTCAGACATGGTTTTCCATTTCTCTCTTGCAAATGGTGTTAGGGCAGCCGCAAGACTCCACTAAATAAATGCGTGGTGATCAGGGCGTAAAATCTCCCTATCTTCCTGAATTATTTCCAGGATGTTAAATAAAATGTAATAATCTCTAGCAATCAACATTAAAGCCCACAGTTCTCCATCTTTTCTCCCTTACTCTTCCCTCTCCACTCCTTGTCTGTATCTCTTCTATAGTAAACACATAAAATCATTCCTTAGCTCCCATCTCTACAGTTTAGAAAGTCAGAAAATTCTTAAAGCAATCCAAGAGACTCTCAGAAATTGCAGGGGTTGGCTTTCTAAACAGTTTGGCTTTAATAAAGTCAAAAAGCCCTGGTTCTATGTGTACCAAATAAAGCGTTTGGCTTTCATAGTCGCCATAGTTAGGAGTGTCAGAATTCAGGACTGCATCCAGCTAGCTGAAGCTTATGTGGGCAGGGGAGGAAAATGCTGGTTAAGGTGTTATATTTTGGAGATTAAGGGTGTTTGATGTGTTCCTGACTCTAATGTACCCGAAGAACACTTGCAAAGTAGCTGCACGTGCAGAGAAGCCATTTCTGAAAGGCCTGTTATCCACAATAAGCTTTTTTTCATCTGTTGCTAATTTGCTAAACCATGGAAATAGGTGTTATTGTGCAATGCCAATTTTTCTTTCGGTAGTGAGTTTCTTTTCAGTAGCTCTTGGTTAAATGTCTTGGGGAGACTGCACATTTACTGTAAAATGACCAAGAAGATTTGTAAAACAGTAAGATTTTCATCTGGGAATGGGAATACAGACATAGAAGAGCAGGGAGACAAAAGACATAGGTGTGGAAAAGAATTTTTAGGTTAGTTCAAAATAAAGGTTAAAAAAATGGAACATGCATAAATTCACATGAATTTCTGCCCATAAAAGTGGACTACAGAAGGGTCATGGCAAAAGAGCAGGACAGAGTACCATTAAAGTTAAGCACTACCAATGACATCATTTTGGATAAAGCCGTCCTTGTATCTACAAAGTCACAGTATAGATGATCATATCCCCAAACTGTCATGAAAGACTATATCCATCCTGCTACATATCTCTCAATGGCCAAATGATGGCTCTAGGGAATTACTGGACTACCTGTGCATTCCTAAGAGCAATATACCAAATATGTTGGAGGCAAAGCTTATTTCAAGAACCTTCCATTGGTGCATATCTCCTTCTGTGTGCTACTGTCTCTTCTAAAATATCCAACTCCGGTCTGGTCAGTTCTTTTACTCTTCCCAAGACCTGGAATGGCCTTCCTTCTTTCCCACTGCTCTCCTTATCTTGTCCACACCTAACCAAACTCCAAGACTCGGAACAAATGCCACCTGTCCCATAAAGCTGTTGATGAATCCTCAGCTAGAATTCAAGTTTTCTTCCTTTGTGCTTCCGTATGAGTCCCTATGGCATTTACTCATATTTAGATTATTTGTGTATGCCTTGCCTCCTCCACCTTATTCTAAGCTCCTTAATGCTAGTGGGTATGCTTCACTATTCTCTCACTCATTTCACTTTGCAATTAATAGGTGCTTGATAATATTGTCAAATTAAATTTGATTAACTAGAAGCCGTATCCTGTCATCTAATGGGGAGAAGCGAAATTTCTGATATGGACTATAACCATTAATGATACTGTAACGCAAGAGGATTAGGTTTGGGGAACACAGTTCAGTCATCCCTCAGTATATAACCTAAGAGAGATTTCAGTGATCCTTGTATATAAGAATTTCCCAAACATGGATTTTATTGCTAATGACATTATGGATATAACAGGTAGAAATGAGCTTTGAGCCACTAAGTTAAAACATGCATACCAATAGTTAAACTAGCCCTTACTTGATTTTAAATTATTGAACCATTTTAATGAGTGTGTCAGAAGAAATGCAAATGACTGCTAATTTAGAAAAGCTACATTTCTGTCATCTAAAATCCATTTATGGCTGAGATGATTTAGAACTAATCTCTCTATTTTATGCTTGGGTACGGGCATGAAGGACATGCACTAAAATGTAATCTAATCTGCAGAATCTTCAGAACATTACTTTGGTGCTCTTTTTGGACGTTATTTTTCATTTGCAGTGGTAGTTTCCCGGTCCGGTAGGATTTCCCATGTGTTTATGTCCTCTGTTTAGGCCTCGGGCTTAGGAAGAATGAAACCAAACACTCTGGTGATTGGATATAAAAAAAACTGGAGGAAAGCTCCCTTGACGGAGATTGAGAACTACGTGGGAATCGTACAGTAAGTGAGGGCTTTGGGGACGCGCTCTTGTTTATAATGCACTAACCAGGGCAGTACATAACCTGCACTGCACGTAACACGGCTGTGCCACATTAAATTGCCTGAAAAGAGTACATGCTCCTGATCCTTTCAATTCTTTACCAAAGTAATAAAGCACCACCAATAACAAGTAGAGGGACTCAGAGTGTTGCAGGAGGCAGGGTGGAGCTCACATGAGTGTCAAAGAAGAAAGGTAAATGTTTAGAGTAAATGTTTAGAGTAAAGGTCATGTTTAGAGTAATGTTCAGAGTAATGTTTAGAGTAATGTTTAGAGTAAAGGTAATGTTTAGAGTAATGTTTGGAGTAAATGTTTAGAGTAAATGGACCTTAAAGTCCATTTACAAGATTAAAAGCAGAGGACAAGTCAGGCATGGTGGCACACGCTTGTAATCCCAGTACTTGGGAGGCTGAGACAGGAGGATCTGGGTTCGCGGCCAGCCTCAGCTACTTAGTGAGGCCCTCCGCAACTCAGTGAGACCCGGTTTCAAAATAAAGAATAAAAAATAGGGCTGGGGGTGTAGCTCGGAGGTAAAATGCCCCTGGGTTCCATCCCCAGTACTGCAAAATATATATATATATCTGTATGTGAGAGGTGGCATTTGTTCTGAGTCTTGGAGTTTGGTTAGGTGTTGATTTTAAATTATTGAACCATTTTAATGAGCATGTCAGAAGAAATGCAAATGATTGCTAATTTAGAAAAGCTACATTTCTGTCATCTAAAATCCATATAAAATCCATCCATCTAAAATCCATTATATATATATATATATATCAGAGAACAACTAGGTAAAGAAGGATTTTTTCTTTCAAAACACCTGGACTCTTGGGTTGGCTGCTGTGCCCAGTTCAGACTTCATCTTCTGAGCCTTGCTTAGCACGGTCACTATCCCAGAGCCCCAGACCCCCTCTGTTCAGAGGGGCATCTCATATGCCAGGTGCTTCTGCTGCCGGGTGCAGCGGCACAGGCGTACGTGCAGAACAAGAGTTCTGGGTGGTATGTAGAATCTAATAGCTAAGCAGTTGAAGAGTCTTGGGAAAGAAATACTAATGATAGCCCTTCAAGGATGAGCAAGCACCAGGCTAACATCCTTACCAGGAATTAGACCATTTATTTCTTGCAAGAAACCTTTGAAATAAGTCCTGCTATTGTTTCCCAGTATACATGTTGAGACAATGATAGTAAAAATTAAGAAACATGTGAAAAAAGTCATAGTTTAGTAAGTGACCAAGCTGGGATTCCAAGCCAGGACTATATGAATTCAAAGTTGAAACACATGACCTCAATGCTCTGCCACCTCCAAAAGTACACAGATACCCACTTATTACCTGGCTTGGTTTCTTCTTTCAAATAAGAGAAACCAAATTCTACCCCTACAAAGAGATAAGTTCCAGAAAATAGTGCCTTAACTCTAGGTTTGAGAATACCTAATCAGACAAGAAGAGCAACGCTAGATATGTCTTTTGGATCAATAATAATGGTGGAAGGTTTCCTCTGTTTGGAATCTAGCTGGGTTCTAGCTACGCTCACACCACAAAATAAAGAATATGCCCCGAGAGGAACAGCTGCACTTAATAGTCCACACCGCAAAGGGAGAAAAATCCTCACCCCTTCAAAACAAGCATATGATGAGTGTTACATTTGTCATTATTTTAGGCAGATTTATAACAAAAGCATTCTGAGTTCTTTTAGAAAGAAGTATTCAAGCCGGGCGTGGTGGCGCACGCTTGTAATCCCAGTACTTTGGGAGGCGGAGACCGGAGGATCCCGGTTCGCGGCCAGCCTCAGCTCGCTCTCTCTCGCTCTCTCTCTCTCTCTCTCTCCCTGTCTCTCTCTCTCTCTACCTAGTGAGGCCCTCCGCAACTTCGTGAGACCCGGTTTCAAAATAAAGTATAAAAAAATAGGGCCGGGGGTGTAGCATGGAGGTAGAACGCCCCTGGGTTCAATCCCCGGTACTGCAAAAAAAAAAAGAAAGAATCATTCATCTTTTGAAATCATATGCATTACTGACCAAATAGGAATTCACTAACAGTCTTCCTAATGCAAGGAATGTATGAATTATGTGTAAACATATAAAGCCTGGATTCCATGGGCTGCCACCTGGCTCTGGCTGGTGCTCTAAGTCTGGTAGGTTAAGGCTGAACCAGGAGATCAGGATCAGAATTTTACCAGGCTCAGCAAGTAGCAGTTTGATATATTTAGAACCGCAATCAGTTGCTGACCAAACATTCTTGGAAGTGGATTAGATCTATTATCTAGATTCCTCAGCATAATTTCACCTTCACCTGGGGGAAGAAAAAGGAGAAAGAGAATAAAATAAGCAAATAGGAAGAAATGTGTAAATCTTCAAAGAGCCCATATTTGATGCAGACTTGCTTGGGATTGTCTTGCAACCTCCCACCAACCCAAACATTCTGGGAATTCAAAAGGATCAAAACTCACTTGACCTATTTAACCCAGGAATACTAAACCAAGGGATCCTTTGGCTTTTACAACAAATTAGTAATAAAATTCTTCTTGGTCATAAAGTTCAGTGTTAAGGTGATTCATATTTGTACTATTATTATTTTTTTTTTTGCGGTACCGGGGATTGAACCCAGGGGCGTTCTACCTCCGCACTACACCCCCGGCCCTATTTTTTTATACTTTATTTTGAAACCGGGTCTCACAAAGTTGCGGAGGGCCTCACTAAGTAGAGAGAGAGAGAGAGACAGGGAGAGAGAGAGAGACAGGGAGAGAGAGAGACAGGGAGAGAGAGAGAGAGAGAGAGAGCTGAGGCTGGCCGCGAACCCGGATCCTCCGGTCTCCGCCTCCCAAAGTACTGGGATTACAAGCGTGCGCCACCACGCCCGGCTACATTTGTACTATTATAAAACCTAGCAGGGTTGGGGAAGTTAAATGATTTCACTACCACAACAATGGGGGTAATATAAAAGGGAGACAAGCACACATGGGTTTTATTTCCCTTTCTGATTTTGTTCATGCTTAAAGCAAAGCATAGTGTTACTGTTAACACATGGCTACTATTATGAACATATAATTTTTTACCATTTTTAATAAAATATTTTAAATGTCTATAATATTCTTAAGAGTGGTTTGAATCACTAAAAAAAAAAAAGAGTGGTTTGAGCCAGAAGTGGTAGTGCATATATGTCTGAGACAGGAGGACCTCAGGTTCATGGCTAGCCTCAGCAACTTAGTGAGACCCCGTTTCAAAAAATAAAAAT
>PVJS01024815.1:0-13111 GCA_004027185.1 Glis glis
AACGCCCCTGTGTTCAATCCCCGGTACCGCAAAAAAAAAAAAAAAAGAGGAGTTTGGCATTTGCCTTGAAGTCCTGTTCCTGAATGGTACAGCAAGCTCCTCAGGGTGTACTGTGTCTGTTTCCTTCCATCTTAGCATGCTCCAGGACTTGGAAGCCAAACTTGATTCTTTAGAATTAGGACAAGCACTAATATAGGGCTAGAACGTGTTCTTATACTCCAAAGACTCAGTATCAAGAAACAGTCCAAAGTCAGTATCAAGAAACAGTCCAAAGTTGTGTAACAAAAAAAAAAGTCATTGATATATTTTGATTTAGTGAAAAAGCATTTAGATTTGTGAATCAACCAAATCTGGATTTTAATATTATCTATGTGACCTTCGGCAGGTTACTTAAATTCACCATTTTATTATCTGAAAGTGAGGATATAAGTAGGTATTTCATAGCATCATAGCAAGAATTAAGTAAAATAACTTTTAAGATGCCTTCTACTTCATAGGTGGTTATTTCTATCCAATTAATAATGAGTGACTTAATTGGGCCCTTGCAAATAATAAACATGCATCTCTGGGACTGGAGGAGAAAAAAAGGGATGGAAAAATTCATATACACAAGCTTGTATGCACTTGTGCATGTGGACACACACACACACACACACACACACACACACACAAACACACACCTACCTAACATACCTATTATCGTTTCTTAGAAGTCAAGGACAACAAGTAACATGGCTCTTAGACTCATAAAAGCAAGGATGTGAGTGTGTAGTTAGGGAACACGTGTCTTAAATACTAAAAAGTTAAAAGACCATATATGTGGTTACATCAGTGTGTATAATAAAGTTGATATGGTTAAAACCAGAAATTACAAAGTCCTACCTTCTGGCTTTGAGGCCCTTCCCCCTCATCCACTGCCACATCCTCCTGCTGGTCGTAGGCAGGCCCTCCCAGGATCCGGATTCTCTTCTCACACTGCTTCTTTGCCACAGTCAGCTGGTTAATGTACCTTTTCATATTCCTGGCCCTCAGGAGGTCAGCCTTCATTGCAGCAGATTCCTTACCTTCAATAGGAGTGATGAGCAGTACCAGGTCAGAGGACAAGTTATAAAATAGGGGACACAACAACTCTGAACTAGATCAGTGTCTGATGTGATATATATTTTGAACGGTGAATATTAAGCAATAGAATAGAATTTATGATAAATAATGTATATATTCCCAAATAACAGTAATTTCTAAATATAATTTCTAAATATATCACTGACAAATCTTAATCAAGTGTAAGCTATTTTTAAAAAACCTCTGTACATATACAGGTACAAGTCAGTGCGTGTATTCACTATCTTGATATGGATGTATATGCATTCATTTCATATTCACTGAGAAGCATGCACTGAATGCTCACTATGTGTCTGTCAGGCACTGGCTTGGTTTTTGAGATTTTTTTTGTTGGCCCTCATGGAATTTTTTAAGAGTATAGCAAGGAAGAAAACCAGAGACAGTACAAACAATTAAAAATGTCATGCAGATTATAAAGAGACATGCAGATACTACTGAACTGTTTTACATAAGAGTCTAACCCAGGCTTCCTCAAGGAAATTACATTCAAACAAACATGAATAATAAGTAGAGTTTGGCAGACAAAGAATAGCAAGAGTACAAGTGAGAACCCTGAGACAGGAAGAGAACAGAACTTCGAGGCCCTGTATAGCAGATGCCAAAGGAAAGGGAAGATCCAAAATGAATCAGGAGTCGGCAGGAGCCAGAAGAGGCAAAGCTCTTTAGGCCAGAGATAGAACTTTGTTCTTTACCCAAAGTACTGTGATGCTTTAAATGTATTTTCAAGCAGGAGTATGCCATGAATGGATTTGTATTTAAAAAGATTACATAGAAAAGCAAGATAAAAAATAGATCAGAGTGCTAGTAAAAAAATAAAATAAAAAAGTTGGAAAACCACTGCAGTAAAAGCAAGGAGAGAGACAGAGACTGAGACTGATGTCCTAAACTAGGTTCATGGCAGTGAGAGTCAAGAAGACTGGAAGATTTGAGAATGACAGACCCAGTGAGCAACTGAACAGGGTGGAGGAAGTGGCAAGGAATGAAGTGGCATTAAATATGGTTCTAGGTTTGTAACATGAGCAGCTGTGCACATAGTGGGGCCAATGACTGGATCAGGGAACACCGGAGAAAAAATCAGGCTTATGGAAAATTATAAATTCAACTTTGGACAATTTGGTAGATATCTTCAAAAGATGGTTCGAATATCTTTTGCCTCACATGATCTTTTTACAATGTCACTTCTGAAAACCTCCCTCTGAAAAGTAGGATACATGTTTCCTTTCTTAAATCTGAGTGGGCTTAGGATTAAGGTAGAAGTGATGCTGTGACTTCCAAGGCTAGATTGTCAAAAGCCACCGACTTTGAAATCTGAGCCACCACATACATCATCCACCTGCCCCAAAGCTTTCATGGTCTGAGGAATCCTGGATAATCAGTCAATGGAGAGATTCATCTGGAGAAGAACCAAGGCTCCCCAGACCACAGCCCTATTTAAGACCTTGGCCCATATCCAGCACCCACTGGGCACCATGGGAGTACATCACCTTGAAAGCAAATGATATTGCCCCAGTCAAGCCACTCCAGCTAATGCCACGTGAGCAAAGAAGAGTCATTTTTGCCAAACCTTTCCCAAATTGCAGATTAATGAGCAAGATAAATTATTGCTATTTAAGACACTGTATTTTAGGATGGCACATTATACAACAAAAGATAATCAGAACAGGCAAAATGAAGCTGAGTGCTTTTGAGTTATCTAATAGGTCTATAGTTCACAAGTGTTCAGCTCTGGGATGGTAACTGGGTGAAACTACCCAGGAAGAAACAAAATGATCCCAAGATATAATCTAAACCCTACAGTAAATAGCAAGAGCAGAGCTGAAATGGGAGAGTACAGGTATATTTGTGTAAAGGCAGGAGTGTTATCTGTTTATACACTACTGTATTTCTAGCACTGAGTAGCAGTGCCAGGCAACATAATAGGAACTCATTAAATAGTTGCTGAATGGATGAATGAACTACATCAAATGTTACTGAGAGGCCAATAACAATATAGCTAACATTTTGCTGCGTACTTAACGATGCATCGGATATTATGCTCTTTCTAGAACTTTGACTATGGAGGAGAGAAATGGGGGGAAGTAGCCTTAACACTTACTTTCCAACTACTCCAATCTGGCTTCTATACCCCTATCACCACCAAATCTTCTGTTGCTAAGATCACTAGTGATGCCATGTGGAATCCAGTAGAGAGTTTTCAGTAAAGTCTGAAACCCAAGTTAGTCAAATTCTGGCTCCATTACTTATAAGCTATGTGGCTTTGAGCAAGAATTTTCAAAAATTTAATTTAAAAACAATTAAAATGGTTTGCTTCCTTAGGTTGATATACAATCTAAAACAAAACAGAAAACTTCTGCAAGATTTATTTTATTTTTTAGATTTGTAAAAATTTTATTTATTTATTTTATACTTTTATTGGTATATTATAGTCTCACATCATAATGTAGTTCACAGTGATATTGACATACATGCATAGCACTTGGTGGGCTTTTAAAATGACTAAACATTGAGCATTATCTCCTGGAGAATGGGCTGCCTTTTCATATACAACCTAAAGGCAGAGCTGGGGTAAAGGAAAGCATTTTTTTTATTGTTGTTGTTGTTTAAAGTGGGAGACAACTGAGCTGGTTTTAATACTAATGAGAAGGAATCAGTTGAAAGCAAAAAAAGGACAGAGATAAGGAATGGAATCCAGAAGACTGGTGAAGAGATTAGCTTTGGAAAAGGCCACCTCTTCCATCTTAGTAATGTGGAAGGCAGCACCAAAGGATGTAGATACAAGACGTTTGGAAATTGGTGGTTGGAAGCTGGAGCAGTTCCCTTCACATGGATTCTGTTTTCTCCAAGGAGCGAGCGAGGTTATCTGCATAGTGTGAGGTGGGTAAAAGGGTGAGCAATCAGAGGCTTGAGGAAAGTGGCGAAAGTGTGAAATCCACAGCAGAAAGCAGAAGAGCAAGCTCACCTCAGAAACTCAGTAAAATAATTAGGCAATGTAATCACTAAGATCAGTATCCACTAGATAAGTATAACTAAGTAACCACTAAATAAGTATAAATGTCCTCCTTGGATTTGGTAATTACACATGTAGGCAGAACAGATCACATTCTCTGGAAGTGAGTCATAATAAATATATTTGGCTATGATTTGGAGCTACCAATAATAAAAGAAAGAGGTCTGCATTTGGTTTCTTGATTCTCCTCAGAGTGCAGTCTAAATAATGTTTTTGCACATCTTCACTTGGAGACCTCCAATTCCCTAGGATGATTATTACCGCTCTCCTGTCCCACTTGGTCACTACATACAAATGCATAAAACAGTATCCAGGCAAGCTAAATAAGTTAATTTAAAAAAAACAGACACTGCATCACAAAACATGTTTATCTGTTAGAAGCAGCTTTTGCAGTACTGATCACAGAGGGTTAAGAGCAGACTTCAGGTTAATAGATGACCTTGTTCAAGATGGTCTGTCAGATATGATGAAATCTTTTCCCATATAGGTGCTGAGGAGATATTTCCATCTAACTTCAATAATGGTTTCTAAACACATCCTATGCTTAGCTAATAGAAGGCCCTGACCAAAGAACTCACAAGCTTAGCATTTATATCCACAGGAAAAAATACTATGTCAGAGTCCCTTTTGTATGAAGATAAAGGTAAATGTAGTTTGCCCCAAATGAGTCTATTGTTAAACTAAGATGCTTTGTGGATATGCCTAAAGAAATGCATGATGGAAAGAACTAATTTTTTCAAAAAAGTTCACTTTTTAAATATATATCTTTAAACTTTAAATTTTTTGCATGACATTTAAATTGTCCTGAAATTCAGGGCCAAAGTTGCCTTTTAGAAAACAAATTTAGACCTTAATCTTAATTTGGGGTTAAAATATGCTGATAAAGAGAGAGACCTATCCAGGAGGAAACAGACACATTTATCAGCCACCACATTCTTTTCCTCCCAAGAAAGCTTAAAAGCCTTTCTAAAGAACAAAAACTAGAAGCAAATTCCAAAGAGAAGGAAGAATGAAAGAGAACAAACCTTCCCCTAAAGCCCCAGCTGCAAGACTGAGATGAATATTCTCATGTTTTGCTTGAACTCGCCTACTCACGTGAATGCAGTTCTGTTTGTTAAAGTGTGATACAATGCCATTGTCTGATCACAAAGCTAGTTGCTAACGAATGCAATAGCAGCTTGTTGCTTAGACAATTCTGTTTATTTTTGCCTCAGAAAGCTAATGCCACGTTCAGAGCTAAATGACTAACATGGAGCTCATGCAGCCCATGCTTCTGGTGTGCAAAAATCCTTGTAAATCCAGCGATGCAGATGAATACGTTTCTTTGTGGCCTTAAACCCCATTCATCCAAGAAATATTCATGTCAAGAAAAGTATAGGCAAGCGGGTGTGCGACAACATGCTGTGACCCAGCTCCAGCCAGATTCATACAGCTGTTTCTGTGCAGGGTCTTAGTCGTAACGCTGTGCATTGTTAGAACTACGTTAATCATACAAAATTGAATCAATCTTAAAAAAA
The DNA here is from genome assembly GCA_004027185.1 of Glis glis. NCBI lineage: Eukaryota > Metazoa > Chordata > Mammalia > Rodentia > Gliridae > Glis > Glis glis. The sequence goes on from PVJS01024815.1 coordinate 5,647, forward strand.
GAAGGCCAAGATGACAACCAGTGGCCAGTGAAACACAGGATGGCAGTGACTCTTCAAATTTGTGCCAAGATGAAATTAAGTAATATAATATTCTAAAGCAACTAGTTATATATTTTTTTTCTCATAGATAGTCTAGATTCTATTGATATCACAGCAAAAGAAAATGGGTTAATTTGCTGAAAGAGACATTTACATTAAACATTAGGTGAACCTTCTGACCATAAAGACATTACAACAGATGTATGAACATCATAGAAATTGCCTTTTGCTATAAATCTTCTGCTCATGATAAAGTTCTTCCTGAAGCAAATGAAGTGCCTTGAGTAAAACATTGGAGGACAGCTGTTAGGTGCTACTTCTCATGAGGCAACAAAGAAATTTACATTGTAATATATAATGACTCCAGAAAGAGTACAAGTATAACTAGATTAAAATGGCACCACTGTATTTTTCAAGTAAGAGAAAATGTCAACAGTAGAACAGTGTTCTTCTCTCACGGCATGCAACCATATTCGGAAGCATTCACTAACAGCAGCATCCTAGGCAGACTGAGGAGTTTAATGGATAACACTCAGTGGGTTTCTCGTGGGCATAGGGGGCTGTGTAACTCTTTGTTGTGGGGGCTGTCCAGTATGTATTGTAGGATGTTTAGCAGCATCCCTTGCCTCTACCACTAGATGCCAGTAGCATTCCTTCTCCCAAAGATGAAAACCAAAAATGTCTCCAGACACTGTCAAATGGGAGCAAAACTGTGCCCTCCCCCACCCAGATCCCAGTGATAAGTACTGATGGAGAGGCACAACTTCCGTGACCATGGAAAGGACAAGGCTGCACCCTCCTCCCCTGCACCCTGGCTCCTCCACATGAGTCCTTCTCTCCTCAGGATCCACAGGTCTTCTCAGAGACCCCACGCAATCAAGGTAAGGAACAGGGCCTCCCTCAATTAGAAATGCTGGACCTCTATTCCTCCACCCATAAGCACACTAATAAACTTACCAGTCTTTGCAGCTTCTCATACATTTATTTTTATTTTGTTTTATTTTTATTTTTGTGGTACTGGAGATTGAACCCAGGGGCATTCTACCATGGAGCTACACCCTCAGCCCTTTTTATTTTTTATTTTGAAACAGGGTCTTGCTAGGTTGCTGAGAGTCTTGGTAAGTTGCTGAGGCTGGTCTTGAACCTGTGATCCTCCTGTCTCAGCCTTCCAAGTAGTGGGATTACAGGTGTGTGCTACCACACTTAGCTTCTCAAACATTTAAATAAAAGTTTTACCAAATTCTTTTGATGGGAGGGCCCAAGAAACAAGTATGTATTCACTTAGAGATTAGTCAAGTTTCAAAAGGAGTAATGATGCTTGACTTCCTAACATGAAGCTGGCAGCAATTCTCAGGAGTTATTAATTATCACAAACATCTTCAAAATTACCTGAAAGTCACTTCAGCAGCTGCCAAGGAACTAAAAAAATATTTGCCTTGCTTTTCAATTTGAAGCTGGTATGTTCTTTTAAAAAAAGAACAAATGGGATTATCTTATCACACCAAACACTTGGAATTCATAGTCTAAAATGTCACTCCACTTGAGTGGAGAGTGCATTTGAGGAATAAGCAGAAATCATAGCAGGAGTCGATGGCAGAACCATTCACTTGATAGCAGCGAAGCTACAGAGACCTCACAGACTATGCGCAGCCTGGTCAGTGTGCCTGCAGCCCGCCTTCTCCTGCCTGCCTCTAAGGGCTCAGGTGCTAGGACTTCTGGCACTTCCTTTGCTTTAAGGCCCCCCACGTGCTTGCAATGCATTTTAAAAGAAATTATATCATATCAATTAAACCCACACATTAAATTCAGAACCCGTTCCCGAATTAGCACTGTGAGGTGAACAGATACTGCATTTGTTAGAACACAGATCTGACCCACACCAGTTTTAAGCATTTTGAGTGTGGTTCTCATACCTACGTTAATGAGTGGAGAGAGTTCAGGACTTAAAATCAGGAGACTTGGGTTCAAGTTTTGAATCAAGTATGTGACTAACTAGTTCTATTTTCAAAGACAGTAAAGTGTTCAACATCTCCAGACCTAAACTTCATTTTATAAAATGCAGGTGTTAGAAAATGTGATGACTACAGTTTCCTTGGGGGAGAGTGGGAGTAGAGTTGGCTATAAAAACCATAGGACTATAATAGTGTAATGGAACTTCCCAAGCCCTTAGTGCTCCAAGGCAGAGAATGGATAGGGGAGACAGTGAGGTCACATTTGGAAGCTGTGCACACACAGTATAAAGACTGGCAGGAAAAACCCTGGGAAGAGTCGCTGTAGCAAGAGCAGGGAAAGAACCTGGGAGCTTGTCTTAGTCCAATCAGCTGCCTTAACAAAATACCACAAATCGGGAACCTTATGAACAACAGAAATTTATTTCTCACAGTTCCAGAGGCTATAAAGTCCAAGGTCAATGTGTCTTCAGATGTGGTGTCTTCATATGGTGGAAGGAACATGGGAGTTCTCTGTGGCCTCTTCTATAATGGCACTAATCCCCTCCCAAAGCCTTGTCATCTACTACCATCAACCTTGGTGATTAGGTCTCAACATGTGAATTTTTTTTTTTTTTTTTTTTTTGCGGTACCGGGGATTGAACCCAGGGGCATTCTGCCTCCGAGCTACACCCCCGGCCCTATTTTTTATCGTTTATTTTGAAACAGGGTCTCACGAAGTTGCGGAGGGCCTCACTAAGTAGCTGAGGCTGGCCGCAAACCCGGATCCTCCGGTCTCTGCCTCCCAAGTACTGGGATTACAAGTGTGCGCCACCATGCCGGCCAACGTGTGAATTTTAGGAGACGCAAATATTCAAATCATAGCAGGTCTTTTTATAAATTACAATTTATAAATTATAAATATTGCTGGCTGAGTGTTTTCCCTTCAGTCTGATATACCCCCCGAGCTTCTTGAAAGCAGGGACCAGATTGGTGGTGTTCATTCCAGTACATCCAGAACATAGGAAAAGATTAACAAATATTAAATAAAAACACTGTTGATCCCATCGATTATTTCCATGTTTTTCTTTATAGAAGTGGATATGTATATGACAGTTTTATTTTGGGAGAAGGCTTTGATTCTGGTAAATGGTTTTTCTTTATAGAAGTTGTGATGACAAACATGTATATCATAGTTTTGTTTGTCAGTGATTCAAGGAAAAAGAAAAAGTCCCCAAATCAAGCTTCCTTTTGCTTCTCTGTGCTTATTAGAAACTTGGGGAGAGAGCATGTTTTAAGTCTGACCTAACTATTCCGTTTTTTTTTCTACTTGCTAACAGGGAGACTTGAGTAAGCCTGGGGATTTTTGTGAAAAGTCTAGCAATGGGGTAAAAGTAGTGTTTGCCTCTCAGTAGTGAATAAAAGATTTTCTCTACATTCTAGATTTTAATATGGCCTCCAACTTCATATATGTGAAGGGAAGGAACTGGTTCCGGGTAAGCGACAGGGAGCTGAAAGTCACCCTTATTCCTTAATGAGTCCTCAGAATCATGCCTGGGTAAAAAAATCTTATTTCATTTGAAAAGAAACAAACATGAAAAACACATTTTTTTTAAATCTACAAGACAAAAAGAAGGAAAGAAGAAAAAAGCTAAACAGTGTAAATGCTTTAATAAGGAAAAAGATTAAGTGAATTATGGAACACCAACTCATTGGAGTCATTTAAATGACTTATCAATATTATGTTTCAAAATAGAACTATTAATTAATATTAAGTTTAAATGTCAATATAAAAAACTTATATAATAATGTTTAGTTTAAAAACAGAACAGAAATACTATATACCCAATGGCTTTAACCTTCTAAGATCTATGGCTAGAGATGAATAGTTTTACAAGAATATAGAAATACAAAGACTTTTGTTATGATCAAATTATATTTACTTTTTCTAATTATACTATTATTTTAATAAATGTGAAATATTTAAATGTAAATAAGAGGAATGTTTATATTTGCCAAAGAGCTGACAGGGGAGAAAAAAAACAGACAGAGACTTTGGTATAACAGAAGAGAACAAATTGGTTCTTACCTTTGTGCCTTTTCAGTTGGGGAAAGCTGCTAATTGTAGTTGCTTGAATTATTTCCACTACAATTTGATACCTGATTTTAAAAAAGAGAGAAAGAGAAGACCGAATAAGAAGAAAATACTATTCTCAGAGATATCCTTAGACTGTGTTTATACTAAAATAATTTCACACAGAAGCTGTGAGTCCTGTCCAAATCTCATCAAAATAATTCAACATGAGACAGGCATGGTGGTGCAACCCAGTAATCTCAGTGCCTGAGAGGCTGAGACAGGAGGATAGCAGGTTTGAGGCCAGCCTCACCAACTTAGCGAGACCCCGTTTCAAAAAAAGGTAATAAAAAAGGAATGGGGGTGTAGCCCAGAGCTAGAATGTCCTGGGTTTAACCCCCGGTACAAGCCAAGATGGACTGAGCACCTATAATAAACTGGGCGCTGTGCCACATGCTCATCATTTCTGAAGCTCTCATGTAATAACCACAAACTGGCTGCCCCCATTCAATTCCTACACCAGAAGCTTGACTACCTACCTGCCCCACACTGAAGGTGAGGCTCAACTTCTCTCTCTCCTCAGTGTTCCTTGGTAACCAGAGCCCAACAATTCTATCTCCTAAATCTGCACTCTCCAATAAGGTGGCCAGGAGCTACATGTGGCTACTTACATTAATTAAATAAAAAACAGAGTTCCTTAGTCACAGTAGCCGCATCTCAAGTGCTCAACAGTCACAGCTGCTTGTAAGTCATTCTGGACAGTACAGAGAACATCCCCACTGGAGCAGAGCATTCTGCTGGATGGTGCTTCCTAAAGACTCTGCAAGCTGTCCTCTCCCCTCTGCCCCACTGCCATGGCCTCATTGCATTCCCTCACTACTTCTCATTTAGAAAACTCTTCCAGACCGATGGTGCTGAGAACATCTGCAATGGGACTCTGGCATCAATATTTTTTAAAGCTCTCTCAGTAATTCTAGCACACAGTGAAGGTTGAGAACCATCAGATTAGAGCACCAGCTGTATGTATGTGTGACTGAGAAGACCTGAGTCAGGAAAAGCAAACAGAATTTTACATTTTAAGTACATTTTACATTTTAACCTGAGTTTGTAGCTCTTTTGAGCATATTTAATTGGGCTTTCTAAATCCAGTTCTTAAGGTCTACTTAATGGTTACTAGGTATTTTTCTAACCCAACTTTTCTGTCCTGAGTGTTCCTTAGGCCTTAATTATATTGACTACTCAAGCATCCGTTTACTTCCATTGATGTTATGTACATATGTGAAATTATCAATGCCCATCTCAATATCATGTATGAGGAAGGGGAGGGAGTAGGGAGGGAGCAGGGAGTGGGGAAGCTCACCAAATGCTATGTGCATGTATGTATATGCATATCACTATCACTCTAAACTACATTATGATGTGAGACTCTAATGCACCAATAAAAGTCTATAAAGAAAAAAGAATCTGTTTGCAACAAAGCTATTTAGCATTAATTCTTACTTTAACCATAAACTTTGCAGCATTCTAAGATTTTTTTTTTTTTTTTTTTGCGGTACCAGGGATTGAACCCAGGGGCTTTCTACCTCCGCGCTACATCCCCGGCCCTATTTTTTATACTTTATTTTGAAACTGGGTCTCATGAAGTTGTGGAGGCCTCACTAAGTAGCTGGGGCTGGCTGCGAACCTCTGGTCTCCGCCTCCCAAGTACTGGGATTACAAGCGTCCACCACCACACCCAGCTGCATTCTAAGATTTAATGCTACATTTGGCTGGCTTTTAGAGCACAAAATAACATGCATTCTTTTGCTTTTCAACTAAAACCCAGAGGAGAGACACAAATTCACCAAAGACATAGCTATTCATGGACTCCTCACAAATTCATATCTTTCAAATTTTTTTACTTGTGTAATATAAATATCGATGTCTGACTCTCACCACCTAAAAGAGCAGGTTGTGAGGAGCAGTATTAGCCTATCACCTGGAGATGGTGGCAGACACTGCCTGCCCAACTTCATTCCCCCTTTCTTTCATACTAACTGAGACCCAGTTTTATCAGGGAAAGAATCAAATGCAGCTAAAAATGCTAAACTTTTCCCCAGCAGGTAGGGATGGCCATCTGATATAGTTCTAGTTGAAGAAACAAGGCAGAAGTTGCAGGATGGAAAGCACTCTCAAGGGGAACACTCTCTGGGAAAGCCCTTGCAACCTTCTGCCCCTGCTCTTCCCTCCATGCCTTTTGTGAATCAAGGACAGGGATAAGGTACAACAGCCACCTTCATCCTTCATCACGCACTGAAGCCAGAGGCTAAGGATGGTGAAGTCAGAGGACAGGAGGAGGTTAGATCTCCAATGACACTATGGAGTCATCTAAGCGGCCCCAGACTGTCCATCTCAGGATATGATGCTGCATAAGAACAACCCCCTAACCTAAGTCACTGTATGCAACTTATCTCATGGTGAAATGCCATTCGAACTGACTGAGGGCTCTTTAAGGACTCCAAACACATGCAGGACACTCTAGACTGAAAATACACTTCAGTGCTGTTTTCCAAACTGAAGACCTGCCAGCACATTAATGATTGATAAAGTTCTCTAATGAGACTGCCATTATTCTTCCAAATTATGGCAAAGCACCAAAGTAGCTCATTATGTGAATTTTTCTGCTAGTTACTAAATGGAAGAGGAAGCAGCTTATAAGAAGCATACACAAACCTTGAACTATCAAAGTCCAACATTTCCTAACCAAGTCACTGTGGGACTAAGGTTTTACCACTAGAAGGCACTGACTTTTCACTCAACTCCAGAACATGTCTTCAAACCTCCCCTTGTATGTTGCCATCCGGATGTCCTGTACTGTCCATTCATACAATAAATCCAATCTGTAGACTATATCATAAGGAAACAATTTACCAGAGCCAAGCCCTTCCCCCAAAATAAAACTGTCATATACATAGCAACCTCTATAAAGAAAAAACATGGAAAGAATCTATGGGATCAACGTTTTATTTAAGATTTGTTAATCTTTTCCTATGTTCTAGAAGTTCTGGGGGTATATCAGACTGAAGGGAAAGCTCAGCCATCAATATTTATAATTCAAGATTACATGAAATTAAACATGACAGGGTAACTTTTAAAATGCAAAATGCCATGTACATTTACGATTGCAGATATGCTATTTGGGGATATGAACCAGGGCTATAACGCAAGACGAAAATGAAACAAAGGGCAGTTATGTTAAAATGGTAGAATTATGAATCATTTTTAAAATTTTTCCAAACTGTTTCTAATTCCCTATGTATCTAAGCCTACTGAAACTACCCTCTTTCCTGCATAAAGTTTTTCTAATCTTTCCATTTCTGTACTGGTAACATCATCCTTCTCAAAATCTAATTATCTTAGATATCTATCCTACCAGTAAACATCA
>PVJS01024815.1:13211-28469 GCA_004027185.1 Glis glis
GGGCCTCACTTGGGGGGGGGGAGAGAGAGAGAGACAGGAGAGAGAGAGAGAGAAAGAGAGAGAGAGAGAGACAGAGCTGAGGCTGGCTGCGAACCCAGATCCTCCGGTCTCCGCCTCCCAAAGTACTGGGATTACAAGCGTGCGCCACCATGCCTGGCTTTATTTTTTATTTATTTATTTTGGTATTGGGGATTGAACCTGGGGCATTCTACCTCAAGGCTACAGCCCTTTTTATTTTTTATTTTGAAACAGGATCTCACCAAGTTGCTGAGGCTGGCCTCAAATCTGTTATCCTCTTGTCTCAGCCTCCCAAGTACTGGGATTACAGACATGTGCCACCACGACCGGCCCTTTGAGCATCTTTAAATAAGCACTTTTCTTTTTCTTCCTCCTGCCACCACCCTTTTTCAGGCCTCTGCTCATTGCTGGTCATTGCAATGGCTGAACAGTATATTGTTTCCCTGATTCCATCCTACTATCTCCCATCTAAATCAGTTTGATCAAACCTGTCAAAACAAAATACCTTCCTACAAGACCACTTTCACCTCCCTTTCCCCAATACCTTCAGTAACCTCCTTAAAGGAATAACCCCTGTATTCCAGCCCGCCATCCCATCCATAGATTGGCACTGGCTCTCCTATCCAACCCAATTTCTTTTTTTCTTTATCGAAACATGGGCCCTCAGCCAGTCAATAGCTATACTGTTCTCTCAAAGTTATCTCCCAAGGTTCCTACTCATGCTCTGCTTCCTTCCAGAAGGCAATCTCCCCACTTGTCCATCACTAGATCTTACATATATTACTTCTTCCCTCAAGCCTTCCTCAGTTCTTATAAAACACATTAATATCTGTCCTCTCTGAAATCCTAAATTACTTTTGCTCTATAACAGAATCTATTTACTTGCTATTTTATATTCTTTGCTTTAAAGGACTCCACAAAGGGTACTACAAACAAAGAAAATGGTGTATCCAGTCATCTAAGGGCCTAATAGACCTTAAAAAAATGGTGACACACCTTTTAGCCTAAGACAAATTTATGGTTTTGTCTAAAATAGAGATATGGTACTTTCTTCTCCCCACCTAGATCATGAGCTTCTTGAAAACAGGGGTTGTGTCTTGTCTTCTCCTATAGCACCTAGCTTGGCACTGAACATATAGTAGGCACTCAACAAACATTAATGAGCTAAATTAATAAGCATTAACATCTCTAACACTTAAGAAGTACACATTATATTCTGAACAATTTGTTCTTTTGATATTCTTAGTGATTCATGCTTTGTAACACATGAGTCATTAGTGGTACTGAAGAAAGTACACCATCTGAGTAGAGTTAACATTTTTTAATGAAAGCATAAAATCATAAAGTAATACCAGCTAACATTTATCGATTTCTTTTTTATATATAATTTTTTTTCATTAGTGCATTGCAAACATCCATCTTGAAGGATTTCAGGGTGGTTGACGTATACATGCACTCATCAGTCAATTAGCCCTCCCCAATTCCAACCCCCCCTGCCTCCCCCTCCCTCCTTCCTGTTTTCAGCATAGTAGCTGACTTTGATATCTTTGTGTAAGTCCATCCTGAGCTCCAGTTTGTTTCCCTCTCCTTCCCTCTCTGTCTCCCCCAGTTAGTTCACCTTCTTCACTCATCTGAGGTTTTCTCTCTCTGTCTGTGGTCCATCCTGTGCAGGGTCATGGCTCATCCTCCCCTACCTCAGCACTGGAGTACAATGGGGCGGGGCCGAGGGGTCCCCCCTCCCCATGTCCCCAGTGCTGGGGTGAGGGGTTCTCCGGGGGCGGGGCTGAGGGCTCACCACCCCATGTCTCCAGCACCCTGCGTCCCCAGCACCAGGGGATCTCCGGGGGCAGGGCACAGGGCTCTCCCGCCCCATGTCCCCAGTGCCGGGAGGGGGAGTGTCTCCGGGGGGGGGGGGCCAAGGGCTCACCCGCCCCATGTCCCCAGTGCTGGGGGGAGGGGTTCTTTAGAAGCGGAGCCAAGGGCTCACCCACCCTGCATCCCCAGCGCAGGATGAGGGGTTCTCCGGGGGTGGGGGCTGAGGGCTCACCCACCCCACATCCCCAGTGCCGGGGAGGGGTGTCTCTGGGGGTGGGGCCGGGGACTCCCCCTCCCCGCGTCCCCAGTGCTGGGGTGAGGAGTTCTCTGGGGGCGGCGCCAAGGGCTCACCCACCCCACATCTCCAGCGCCGGGGGGAAGGGTTCTCTGGGGGCGGGGCCAAGGGCTCACCTGCCCTCCATCCCCAGTGCTGGGGGTCTCCGGGGATGGGGCCAAGGGCTCAAGCGCTCCGCGTCCCCAGCGCGGGGCGGGGGGATCTTCGGGGGCGGAGCCCAGGGCTCTCCCGACCCACGTCCCCAGCGCTGGAGAGGAGTTTGCGGGGCAGAGCCAAGGGCTCACCTGCCCTGCATTCCCAGCGCCAGGGAGAGTTTCTGGGGGTGGGACAAAGGGCTCACCCGCCCCATGCCCCCAGTGCTGGGGGAAGGGGTTCTCCGGGGGTGGGGCTGAGGGCTCACCCGACCCGCATCCCCAGTGCTGGGGGGGTTCCTCTGGGAACGGAGCCAAGGGCTCGCCTGCCCCGCGTCCCCAGCGCTGGAGTGAGGGGTTCCCTGGGGTTGGGAGCTGAAGACTCACCTGCCCCGCATCCCCAGCACTGGAAGGGGGTGTCTCCAGGGGCAGGGCCGAGGGCTCACCTGACCCACGTCCTCAGTACCAGGGGGAGGGGTTCTCCGGGGTGGGGCTGAGGGCTCACCCGCCACATGTCCGTAGCGCCAGGGAGTCTCCAGGAGCGGGGCCAAGGGCTCACCTGCCCCGTGTCCCCAGTGCCGGGAGGAGGGGTTGTCCAGGGGCAGGGCCAAGGGCTCACCCACCCCGCATTGACAGCACAGGGGGGAGGGGCTCTCAGGGCAGGGCCGAGGCTCGCCCGCCCCATGTCCCCAGTGCTGGGGGTTCTTTAGGGGGCGGGGCCAAGGGCTCACCCTCCCATGTCCCCAGCGCCAGGGGGAGGGGCTCTTTGGGGGTGGGGCTGAGGGCTCACCCGCCCTGCGACCCCAGCACAGAGGGGAAGGGTTCTCTGGGGGTGGGGCCAAGGGCTCACCCACCCTTTGTCCCAGTGCTGGGGGTCTCCAGGGGCAGGGTCAAAGGTTTGCCCGCCCTGCATCCCCAGTGCGGGAGGGGGGTCTCTGTGGGTGGGGCCGGGGGCTGACCCATGCGTGTTCTCTGTGCTGGCCGCTTGGGAGGGGGCATGTCTCATCTACTTATGTCCTCAGTTCTGGGGTGTTCCAGGACAGTGTTGGGCTGCTCATGGGGGGCTGTGGCTTACTGGCCCCTGTTCTCAGAGTTGGGCTGCTCCTGTGTATGGCCACCTCTTCTTTGTCTCTGGGATTACAAGCGTGTGCCACCACACCCGGCCCCTTGTTTTCTTGTCAAGAAGCAGTCTTTCCACCCGCCGAGCTCTGACTTGGAGCGCAGGCGAGATGACTGCTTCTCACTATCCCGCCATCTTCTCCAAGACTCACATTTATCAATTTCTTTCATTAGGTTCCAGGTACCTGTTTAGATACTTTGATTCACATAATCCCCTTAATCCTCATAATAGTGCTATAATTATTCCCATATTGCAGAGGAGGGAACTGGAGTTCAGGCGGATTAAGAAATCAATATGAGGTCCCATTGCTTTTAACTACTAGAGCCAAAGTTAACATCTGAGGATTGCTGGACTTAAAGCTCATGCTATTAACCATTTTCCTGCTACTCTAAAATTCAATATAGGGAAATGCTTACCTTGTCTACAGCTTTTCAAATTGTACAAGCACAGCCAACACCAGATAATGTTTCCAGCCTTGTTGCCTTCTATATCCCTCTTGGATACTCCATTTCTGTCAATCCAGACCACATGCGGACCCCAAACACTCTAGTTTTTCCCTGATTGCCAGTTTTTGCTCTCCTGTTTTCCCTCTCTTATAAACAATCACCCTCCCCTGCTTATTTGTTGAAATTCCCTTAGTTCTTAAACACTCAGTTCATGGTCATCCCTTCAAGTTTTCTTAGGTTCTTCTCTTTTGTAGGATAACAATTGCTTCTACCCACCTCTTAGCTCTTAACACTACTTCTGACCTTAGTATCTTGCTTACTGCTTAGCTATTTATATCTGTGTGTGTCTCCTATGCTGGATTATAAATGGCATAATCTTGATGGCAGGGGGTGGAATCCAAGGCTATACAACCAATCCATCTTTAAAAGTGTCAGACCTTCCTCGCACAGTGCTTTGCACACAGTAGGCACGTGAAGATGATTACTGATATTTGTTGAATTCACTTTCAGTTGACACCAAAAGGCAATGTAGAAAATGACTTCTTCATTCTCATTTTTCTCAACAAAAGCATACAACACATATGTCCAAATGCTGGCTATCCTTGGGGACCCAGCCTTCTCAGATTTCTAGGAAGCTCTTCAGAGATGTCCAGCGCTCACTCAACTTTCTTCCTACAGAGGAGGATATGGATTTGCTGGTGCTGAGACTGGTTCAAGAATCAGGACTGATATTTGCAAACATTCCCTTGATTGAAAGTACATAGATTGTTGGTGTATGTTTTCCTAAAATGATAACGTAAACTCAAGTATTAAGGAGAAATGGCATAACAAGAATTCAGCTATGTCACAACTCTGGCAATAACTCACCTACAGTATCCCTTGTCTCAGGGACAAGTAAAAAGCCACACAAAGATAATTGCCACCTGCAACTCTGAGCAGCCGCCTCACCTCTCTTTGTTTTTATGCACTTGGCTAAATGAATAAAGACTGAGAGCAGGTTTGTGTTTATGAATTCTTACCACTGAACTAAAACACCTAAAATGCTGACTGGTACATTTATTGCCTTTTTACTATCTGTTGTTCAGAATAGTTCTGGAATTCTTATAAAACTGATTTCAAAGTTATTTACACACCATGCACACAAATAATATGTGTTTGTGTGTATATATGTGTGTGTATACATATATATGTATGTATGTGTGTATATGTATGTGTGTGTGTGTGTGTGTGTGTGTGTGTATATATATATATATGTATGTATGAGTGTATACACACACACACACAATTTACAAAGATTTTATTTTTTGTGGTACTCGAAACTGAACCAGGGACTTCTACCTCTGAGCTAAACCCCCAGCCCTTTTTTGATTTTGAAACAAGATCTTGCTAAGTTGTTGAGAGTTTCACTGTTTCTGAGGGTGTCCTAAAACCTGCAATCCTCCTGTCTCAGCATCTCAAATATTGGGATTACAGGCATGTACCACCATGCCTGGCTCTTACAAAGATTTAAAAAAAAAAAACACTACTACTTTAGAGCTTTCTGGGCATGAACATGCTAAAATCTCTTAGAAGAATGAAAGGATGGAAAAATCTTAGTTTCAAGTATACAATATGGTAAATACTTCTAAATGCAACTTTATTGCTGGGCGTGGTGGCGCACGCTTGTAATCCCAGTACTTGGGAGGCTGAGACCGGAAGATCCGAGTTCGCAGCCAACCTCAGCTACTTAGTGAGGCCTCCGCAACTTATTGGGACCCTGTTTCAAAATAAAGAATAAAAAATAGGGCTGGGGGTGTATCCCGGAGGTAGAATGCCCCTAGGTTCAATCTCTGGTACCACAAAAAAAGAAAAATAAATAAATAAATAAATGCAACTTCATATTAAAGAAAGAATATTTTATAGAATAAAGTATCATATAAACAAATGTTTAAGATGAACTAAACATTTTAAAGTAATGTTTTCAGAGATGTCGCAGGCTAGAAATGTTTCTATTAGAAAAACTTCAATTAGTGCCAAGTGTGGTGGCGCATGCTTGTAATCCCAGTACTTGGGAGGGGGAGACCAGAGGATCCAGGTTCGCGGCCAGCCTCAGCTACTTAGTGAGGCCCTCTGCAACTTAGTGAGACCCAGTTTCAAAATAAAGTATAAAAAATAGGGCTGGGAGTGGAGGTTGGAGGTAAAACGCCCCTGGGTTCAATCCTCGGTACCGCAAAAAAAAAAAAAGAAGGACTTCAGTTAAAGCATTTGAGAAAAAGCCATGATAATTTCAGCCAGCTAAGCAAAGACTATTTCTCATATCCATGGCACTACTGAAAGGGTCTGCTGCATAATTGAGAACATGAATCACAGTAATTAAAAATGTAAGCTCCTACACTGGATGTGCCTATGTTCAAATCCTGTTCCTAACATATACTGTGTCACCCTGGAAAAATTATCTAAGCTTTCTGAATCTTAAGAGTTGTCACCTGTAAAATAAGAGTAATAACAGTACTTTGCCTCATAGAGTTGTTATGAAGATTAAATTAGATAATACATCTAAAATATCTGGAACAGTGCCTGTCCCACAGTGAGAATTTAATAAATGTTAATTAATATGATTGTTGTTCCTTGCTGCTGTTGCTGATTCTTCAGATATGCATTATCTAGCGAAATGGTACGAATGTGTTTGTAAAGTACATGCAAATATTTTTAAGTAGCAGTAGGTGTTCCTGATTAGAAAAGTATTTTAGTTCAATCAAGCTAAGGTCATGAGGGACACTGTAATCCAACAGAATCAGGTTTATGGACACACAGTGATGAGCTAGAGAATGCATACCAGAGAAACTTCGGGGAGTCCCCTAAACAAAAAGATAAAGTTACTTTGGGAATTGGGGAAAAATAGAATTCAGCTGAAATTTAAATGAAGCAGCAGTTTGGCAGGCTCAAAGCAGGACTATGTAAAGGGGTCAACTCTGGGTGGATCCGGGGTCTTATTTCTTTGGGAACTATAAATTTTAAAGTTAAGATAGACATGATATGTTGAGTCAAGAAACCCCTAGTTTTCAGCTCTGCATCTGGGTTATAAATCAAAGCTGCCTCTGTGTGTCTGACTTAGATTCTCCAAGCAAGAGAAGAATCTGTTATTCTAACTGATAAAAATTCCAAATAGTGAGGTTTCTGATAGTCTGAAATCTTAGAGAACAAAATTTATCAATGAATAAGAAAGGTCAAGGAAGGGAATCATAACGACATTTTACAGCTGTCGTATGTATGTACTTGGGAGCAATATTGTTTCCTGTTAACTTTCTAGCTGGCTTTAGTGTCTGTTGTTTCAGTCTGATAAATGGCTAGGCAGAGTTTCTCAGTCTGGGCCAATTTTTACTTCCTTTAAAGTAGCATATGTTCATTGAAGAAAGTGAGAAAATACACAAAGTACAACATCCAATGTTAGATACTATTAACATGTGGCATATCTTTATCTTTTTTTCTACACAAACAATATTCTTTGCTCTATAATTGAGTTTATGATAGACACACTATCCCAGAGCCTTTTTATCTATAGTTATAATCTTCTATTCTCTTTAAATATTCTAATGTTATGCCATTAACAATACACAGTACTCCATCATACAGAGGTACCCCAATTTTTTTTAACCAAACCCTTATTATTAGGCATTTTCGTTACTTCAAGCTTTTCTCTATTTATTTTTTTTTTAATGATACTGGGGATTCAACCCAGGGGCATTCAGCCCTATTTTTATTTTTATTTTGAAACAAAGTCTCACTAAGTTGGGGAGGGCATCACTTAAGTTGCTGAGGCTGGCTTCGAACCCACGATCCTTCTGTCTCAGTCTCCTAAGTACTGGGATTACAGGCTTGTGCCACCATGCTCAGCTAGGCTTTTCTCTGTTTTAAATAAAATTACAAGAAACATTCTTGGAAAATATTTTCATAAACTCATGATTATTTCTGTAAGATAAACTGCTATCTTTTAAGCTCCCGTTGGGACTAGTATGACCTGAGAACTGTGTTAGTGAATTACATGCATGATCTCACTTAATTATCACAACAATCCTATAAAATAGAAACTATTTTCCCTATTTCACAATTAAAACTAAAGTTCAGAGTCTAATTGACTAGCCCAGGGTCACACAGCTGTAAGAAGCAAAAACAAATTGCAAAACAAGTCTGTTGAGTCTGTCTGACTCTTGAGCCCAAGTTCTTGGCCAGGGTATACCGATCACTAGAGGCTGACTTTTTGTGTTGTTAACCCTATCTATCTCTAGAAGAACTGTATTTCTGTATAGTATAGGGTCATCAAAAGATAGAGCAAGTGTGGCTACCACTCAGTACTGTGTTGGAGCCAGTCTATGAGACTTGAGCCACCTCATGAGACCTGAATGCTAAATTTTAAGGAATTAAACCCATTATTATAAAAATGTAATTATACAAACGTATCATAAATGATATTTTAAAAGGCAATAAGTTCTAAAAACTCATCATTTCCTAATAATTTTTTTCATATTATTATTACATAAGCTCATGAGATTTCTTACTTCTGTTAAATCAACATGGTGCAACTACTACGCATATAAAGAGATGCTATTGCAAATCTCTTCCCAACTCTGCATTCAGTGATACTGTGATGGTGGCTTTAAATTAGCCACGGGTGGAGTATTAACATCACAGAAATTGGCAAAGACTACAAGTCATGGTTCTCACCCCAAGCATAAGCCAGTTGTTAAAAATTACTAGCATGTCACTTCTACCACTCTTCACTACTGTACTTTTAACAGACCTCTGAGCCATAAAACTCTTTTCTGCTGGAGGGACTTAGCATCACTCTTTTTTGTTGTTGTTTTTGTTTTTAAATAAGGAAAAGAGCATTACCTATACCCAACTCTAGATGTTTCATTCCAAGTATACGAAGCCCCATCTCTGGCTTCTCTCAACCCTACCCCCTATTCACTCCTCCAGAGTGAAGGAGAAAAGTTTCAGGTTTTTTTCCTCTCTTTATTTTTAGTACTGGGGATTGAATCCAGGGAACTCTACCACTAAGCTACATCCTTGGCCCTTTTTATTTTTTAGTTTGAGACAGGGTTTCTCTAAGTTACCCAGGCTGGCCTGGAACTTGTGATCCTCCTGCCTCAGTCTTCCGAGTCCCTGAGATTATAGGTGTGTGCCACCATGCCCAGCAAAGAGATTTTTAATCTGATCACAGAGGAGGAATTAGGCATGTGAAACACAGCCTTTCTTTTCTCCCACGTCTTAAGTGCATGTGTTCTTTGCCTCCAACGGCAACCAGCAACTGGACTCTAGACCTACCGGGGACTGGGAAGGAAGGGGAAGCTGGGGGAAAGCAGGGACCAGGTGGTTTCTGGTCTCACGTTCTGAGGTAAGATGGACTAGCTAATGAGGAGACTGTTTTAGAAAGTGCACTGCTTGCACACACGAACGGTTGCTTTTTCCAATTACCCATCAGTAATAAGAGTGATGTTTTAGTCTTTGTTTGCCTTATTCCTTGGATCTAACCTCAGAGTGGAGAGAAGGGCATTGGTATTTATTAGGCCTCCTCAAACCTCCAAACTTAACACAACACACTAGTCAGCCATTAGCAATTGATAATGAAATTTAATCTATTTGCAATCCATGGTCTAATGATTATAACTAAAACAGTAACAGCTACCAATTGGGATTGTGCCAGATCTGGGACTCGGTGCTTTATATGAACTGATAGGTGGCCCAAACAGTCATTCATAAAGCAGATACACCTACCCACAATGTCAGCTGCTCCAATTATAAAGCACATAATAAAACATTAATTCCAGAGAGATCACAACTTCTTCACATCACAATTTACCCTTGTTTTATCTTGCTGTCAATGCTCAATTATCTTTCCCCCTAAATGAAAATGTGTCCTCTGAAAGGTTTAACTCCCACCACGGTGATTTGTGCTATTCCTCAGATGCCAACAGAAGAAACTACATTTGAAGTCAATCTACTTTTACTTCTCAGAAAACTGAAAGGTCTTTTAGAACATTTTTCATAAGTAGCCTCGCATCTTATTGTAGTTTAAGAAACTAAATTCATTTATCCTTTTCATAAAAATTCACCAGCATTCTTTGTTTTATCCTTTGTGATTTTTCATCTCCTTTCCACCCACACTCATCTATTTCTTAGCAGTTGTTGTGTGCTCATTGATTTCTGACATGGTGCATTAGTCTGTCTTGAGAGGTGCTCAATTTTTTCTTTCATGTTCCTTTACAACGTAATCCTCTTTTACTACTCATTATTCACAATACATTTTCAGAATCATTCAAAACGCTGAACATTCAAATAACTTAAATTCTTCACAAAAGCATGTGATTTTAATATGTTATCTTCAAGTGCAAATGCACCTAAACCCATTCAGAGATTAAAAAAACAACCATTTTCTTAATGCGTAAAGATAAAATACTAGCCTGGAATGGTGGTGCACCCTTTAATTCCAGTACTTGAGAGACTAAGACAGGAGGGTCACAGGTTTGAGGTTTGCCCCAGCAATTTAGTGAGGCCCTCAGCAATCCAGCAAGACCCTGCTTCAAAATAAAAAAATAAAATAAAAAGGGATGGGGGTGTAGTTCAGAGGTAGAATGCCCGTGTTCAATCCCCAGTGCCAAAAAAATAAAAATAACGAGAAAATACTTAGCAAAGTATCCCACTATTAATTTTTTTTTTTTTTGGCAGTACTGGGGATTGAACCCAGGGGCATTCTACCTCTGAGCTACACCTCCAGCCCTATTTTTTATTCTTTATTTTGAAACAGGGTCTCACTAAGTTGTGGAGGGCCTCACTAAGTAGCTTCCCGTTGTTAATAATGATTTCTTGATTTAATCCATTCATCATGTCCATTTCCTCTTGCTTATTTTAGTGAAACAGAGCATTTTCTTGAAATCTCTTTAACCGTAGCAAATGTCCAGTCCAGGAAAGGTATATTATTCTGTCTCAATAAACTATAAAACACATGGTGTGGCAGCACAGCTATTTGCCCATTCCAATATCCATTCTTCTTTCTTCATTTCTTCCTTAGTAACAGAAACTTCCATCTCTAAGCAAATCTTAAGTGTTCTCATCACACACACAAAATGGTAACTATGTGACTGATGGATATTAATTAGCTTGTCTATGGTAATCGTTTCACACTGGACAGATGCATAAAACATTTTGTATACATTTAATGTATATAATTTTATTTGTTAAGTGTACCTCAATAAAACTGGGGAGGGGAATCACTATACTTTGGATAAGTTATTATTATTTGTGGGGAGTTTTGTAACTGTCAGCTGAATATAATAGAAGTATCTCCAGTTCATTCCTGGAGTTAAACCAGTGGCTCTCAATCAGGGGCAACTTTTCCTCCAGGGGACATTTGGTATGATTGGAAACATTTTTGGTTGTCACAACTGTAGGGATACTACTGGCATCCAGTGAGTACAGGCCAGGGATACTGCCAAACATTCTACGATAAACAGAACAATCCCTCCTTACTCTAAAGAATTATCTAAAGCCAGGCGTAGTGGTGCACACTTGTAATCTCAGTACTTGGGAGGCTGAAACAGGAGGATCAGGGTCATGGTTAGCCTCAGCTACTTAGTGAGGCCCTCTGCAACTTAGTGAGACCGTGTTTCAAAATAAAAGAATAAAAAATAGGACTAGGGGTGTAGCTTGGAGGTAGAATGCCCCTGGGTTCAATCCCCAGTACTGTAAAAAAAAAAAAAAAAAGAATTATCTAGCCTAAAATGTCGATTTTGCCAAGATTGGAAAACCTTATGTTAAATATACCTCTCAGGAAGATCACTGATACCATAGCCCTTGTGTTTCATTACAATAAACATGGTAGAAAAATTAAGTGTCCCGATTACTCAATATATGGTTACTCAACAAAGTTGCCGTATATCTCAAACAAGTTTTCAAAGAATCAGAATACAGTGAATTATAAAATATGACATGTAGCCAAGACTTCAGCTGGTAGCATGTGAAGAATATTCCATTTAAAAGAGACTGTCAATACTAGTTGCACATTACAATCACTTCTAAAAGTACTGATGCCTTTGGTTCCTCTCTAGACCAGCTATATAAAAATTTCTGGTGGTGAAGCACAGGTATCTTTTTATGGAGGAGCAAATACTTTTCATTAGCGTTTGTCTTACAAATATGCTGACAAATCATACAATGCGGACAGCACCAAAAGCTTTCGTGGACCACAATCTGCCCATGCTCCTATGAAAGGTTCTGTAAGGACAGGGGCTTGTCACTTCTCCTTTACCATGCATTTTGACTCCACTTTGTCTTCAAAATAAACATTCTCCAGTCCTTTCTCTAGTATAGTTCTGTTTAGTTGCACTACTGGCTGCACCTTCATTCTGAGCTCTGGTTTGCTTTTCTGGACTGGGGCATCACCTCCCCACTCATACCAGCAGTGGGAAATCTATTCAGTTGCCCTTTAATTCCTGCATCAAGACGCCATTCACATTTTTGGTTCCTGTGTTGTTAGCAGTGTTAAACACTGCTCTACTACAAAACCATAGAAAATTCAAAATACTGCACCAGTCTAGCTACCGCATCTTCATTTAAACATCCTGGATGAATAGAAAAAAAAAAAGAAAAGGAAGTGTAGTTACAAAGGACAGTGGGATATTCAACTGTGATTTTATTAAAGCCTGGATAATTCTAATACAGCCAGGGTTAAAAGCCATGAATTTAGTATATTTGAAGGAAGTTTCTAGTTCTACAATCCTACCATGAAAGTACCTCATGCTGACAGAGAAAATAACCAAACCTTCCCAGAACTATAAATATCACCTTCAAGGTTGTTTTTATTTTGTTTTGTTTTAAATGCATTCCAGCCTAATAGAGCAGAATGAGTTTATTTCCTTTAGAAAATATGCATTTATCTCCCAAATTTGTAGGAAAAATGTAGATGACCTCATCAGCTGCTTGGTCTACACAAAACACATTCCCTGCCTAAGGCAGCTTACCCCAAAATTTTACTGAGAATAATTTGAAAATAGTGACCTAAAACATCAAAACGTCAGAGAGCAGAGTACTCTAATTGTACCAGAAAAACAACACAATAGTTCAGAATGTGATTGAAGAAAGCAGCTCCACTAATGTTGTGAGGCTGATAAGCCTCAGTGATGCAGACTTTAGACAAGTGTCTAATAAAAAGCAATTTTGGCTGCCAATAATAGTAAGAGGACTTGATTCATGAGTAGAGAGCAATTTTATATCAAACATTAAGTAACCAAGCAACAAGATTATTTATGTAACATCATCTACATTTTGAAGTAAAAAGATCAATCTCTGCAGCTACAGTCATTCTTGATACCCTTTCTAGCTAGTCATAGCTGTGCAAGAAGCAGAGAATGAAAGTTAGCCCTCGAGTCTGTTTCTAAGACACAATGAATAAAAGATATCCTAGTGCCATATTAAATAGAATTGCCTGAAGTTCTACTATTCCACAAAGGCCAAGGAGCGGTCTCATAGTCATGGGTCCAGGGAAAGATGCCTCTGAATATGCAGAAAAATATTCAGAAAATAACTCTGATGTGTATATCTATCATTGAGAAAAATGTTTTCCATAATATTTTCTCCCAAGGTTCTTTGCCAAACTTGTTGAAGGGACTATAAATTCTTTAGATTACCATAATTCCATAGTTCATGTTGCCGGTTGCATATGCCTCAAAAGAAAAGATTCTTTCAACTCCTTATTAAGAGAATTTTCTAGAGGAAGTCAACTAATTTCCGAAGACTTACATGAGGAACTGAAAAGTTATAAAGAGACAGAGGTGAGAATTACCATTTCAATTGGACTCAGTCATTCTACCAACTTAATTAAACCTGGAAATGTATTTTGCTTCTAATGGACATTTTAAGAGTTTGGTTAGCTAATCCTAGAAGCACCTCCAAGTACTCTACCCATTGCTCTGTAAACTCCGTTGGAGACACAAAGCCTAACAACAGGATGAAGGACACAAAAAAGAAGATAATATATGGATCAGGAACAACGCAGTATAGGAATATCCCTTCCTGGTGTCTGTATTGCATCTCTCCTTGGTGGCAGGCACACTCTGGGCACGGGTGGGAGGCAGATAGTGATAGGATGAGGTTAGAATCTATAACATTTTTTACTCTCATTTATCAAGAGTCAGTGGGAATACTACTGAAATGCTACTGAAGATGTTCAATGGTCACTCAAAAGGCTTGTACTTCTTTAAAGTACGAACAAGCCAGGCATGGTGGCACATGCCTGTAATCCTAGTACTTGGGATGCTGAAATAGGAGGGTCATGGGTTCAAGGACAGCCTCAGCAACCTAGCGAGACCCTGATCCAAAATAAAAAATAAAAAGGGTTGGGGGTGTAGCTCGGGGATAGAATGCCCCTGGGTTCAATCCCTAGTACCAAAAAAAAAAGTGTCAACAAGCCCAACTGTCCATTAACTGAAGAATGGATAAATGACATATTATTCAGTCAATAAAAGGAATGGAGTACTAAGATATACTGTAACACGGATGAACCTTAAAAACATGCTGAGTGAAAAAAGCCAGACACACAAGGCCACATAGTGCATAATTCCATTTATATGATATATTCAGAAGAGGCAAATTCATAGAGATAGAAAGTAGATTAGTGGTGCCGGGTGTGGTGGCGCACACTTGTAATCCCAGTACTTGGGAGGCGGAGACCGGAGGATCTGGGGTTCGCGGCCAGCCTCAGCTACTTAGTGAGGCCTCTGCAACTTCATGAGACCTGGTTTCAAAATAAAGTATAAAAAAAAAATAGGGCTGGGGGTGTAGCTTGGAGGTAAAACACCCCTGGGTTCAATCCCTGGTACCTCAAAAAAAAAAAAGAAAGTAGATTAGTGGTTGCCAAGGGATATGGAGAGAATAGGATATGACTGCTAACAGGTACAGGGTTTCTTTTGAGGGTGATAAAAATAATTTGAAGTTAAATAGTGGTATTAGTTGCACAGTCTTGAATATACTAAAAGCCACTGAATGGTACACTTTTAAATGGTGAATTTTATGATATGTGAACTATATCTCAATTTTCTTTTTTGCGGTACTGGGGATTGAACCCAGGGGCATTCTACATCCAAGCTACACCCCCAGCCCTATTATTTATTTATTTATTTATTTTTTATTTATTCTTTTTTTTTTGCGGTACCGGGGATTGAACGCAGGGGCGTTCTACCTCCGCACTACACCCCTGGCCCTATTTTTTTTATGCTTTATTTTTGAAACCGGGTCTCACGAAGTTGCAGAGGGCCTCACTAGGTAGAGAGAGAGAGAGAGAGAGAGAGAGGAGAGAGGAGAGAGAGATAGATTGCGCGCGCGCATGCGCGCTGAGGCCGCAGTCTCCGCCTCCCAAAGTACTGGGATTACAAGAGTGCGCCACCACGCCCGGCCTATTTT
>PVJS01024816.1:0-28368 GCA_004027185.1 Glis glis
TTTTGATTTGCATCTCCCTGATTGCTAATGATATTGAACATTTTTTCATGTACCTATTGGTCATTTGTATCTCTTCTTTCGTGAAGTGTCTATTCATTTCAGTTGCCCACTTCTTGATCGGGTTGTTTGTTTTCTTAGTGTAAAGTCATATATATATATATATATATATATATATATATATATATACACACATACATATATATGTATGTATGTATTGGAGAATTTATATCGTTGGTTATTTTTTGTAAATGTTAGGACACATAGAGGAACATTGAATGGGAACACTGAATTACTATGTGAGGTACAGGATCCAGGAGCTAAATGCTTTTCTCTAAACTATAATCATTAATTCAAAATGTCCTACTTCCAGTGCTGCTCTGTGCAGTACTACTGTCCTAAATGTTCTTGTATCTCAGCCTCTGTTTCTTTTCGTTATCAGTCAGCCTGACTTATAATATGGATGAACTATTTTGTAATAGTGGTTAAAGAAAAAAGTAGTCATTTCTAAACTTGATCTTCAACATTCCTATGAAGGGTCAAGTTACTAGATGGATATGTTCCTCATGCACACCTGAACACGGTTCACCTTTTAAATACAGATTTTTCTTGGCTACCAGAAGCCAGAAACAGCATGAAAAAGTGTCCAGACTCCTTAAAGAGCCAGACTACTGGTTGCAAAGAGTGCAAAGGAAGTGATACCAAACCATCTTAGCCAAAATATGGTCATGACATATTATCCAGACAAATGTAAAACAACTAGATTCTCTAGTTCTCGTCTGTGATGCCCTGTTTTTTTAATATGGAATTTCCCTCCCCTCTAATGACTATATGTCATAATCAGTTTAATATCAACTCATTTAAAAATTAGAGACAATCCAAGGAAAATACATAGGGTACCACCCTTTCCAACCAAAAATCTCTCATTAACTAATGTTGATGGAAGCACATTTAGCCACAACAGTTTGCATGGCAGCTGAATTGCTGTTTGTCCTAAACAGCAAACCAGAAAATAATAAAATCACATGCCAGTGGTGAGCAAGGGAGCAGAGATTTTTCCTTCAGCTTTTTCCATGCGGATCCTTTGTTCTAAGGTTTGTAAGAACAAACAACAAAACTTCTCATTATAACAAGGGGCACTAATCATGCTCGCTTGTCACAGCGTTATTTCACTTCAACTATCTAGAGGTCTCACCTATATTCTCTTGGCTTGCATCTACTTGCGGTAGAGTAGTTTTTCTCAGCAGTACCCAGTAGCTATATTTCATCAGCACAGGTTAATAACCCTATTTATCATTCCAAATGCATGTACTTGAACAGTGCGCCTAACAAGTGGGCAGTTGATGTAGGTGGAGAAGGCAAGTTGGGATCTAAGTTAAGTATCAAAGGTAGGGAGTCAGTAGTAATGGAGACATGGAAGCCCTGGTTGTTGACATCAGAGAATTCCCAAAGCAAGTCAGAGAAATACAAGCATGTGGGTTTTTTTTTCTTTTTTACAAGTAACAGTGTGCACAAGGGTATAATTAAGCACTGAATGGTACAAGTGAGAGCATGATATATTAGGTAGAGTACAACATAGGAGAGCAAGGCTCTGGGTATTATTTTAGTACTAACTAGGTAATCTCAGGCAAACCATTCGCTTTCTTCGAGCCTCACATTTTCATCTGTTTGTTATAAAATGAAATGTTTCAATGTGGAATAGGAAGTTTTTCCTAGGGCTAAGTTCTCCAGGGTTCTGAATAGAAATAACATGGTTTAATACAACTGCATCTCCAGAGACTTGTCTAAAAAAAATTAAAGATAATTTAAGCAAAAGAAAAAGAATGGTTGAGAAGTCCAGGAGTTTTGTGTAGTTCAGTCAAGGGTGGAAAGAGTCCTCAACAAACTGTTTCTCTGTTTCTTGGCTCTGTTTTCTTCTTTGCCAGCTTTATTGATGGACAGGTTCCATCAAAACACTGAAAGATACACCCTTGGAAGTACCAGGATAATATATGCACTACCTTGCCAGCCTGGGTCATGACATACTCTTGTGGCAGGAGAGGTTAGTTAGTTAGGTTAGTTTCCCCTTACTGGAAAGTTTCACAGGAATCAGCTTGGAGAGAGGAACAGGAAGTCCTCAAAGGAAAGGTAGACTGAACTTCTTTATATCTGTATTTTATCAAATGAGTGAGTTGTGTTTGGCTGTGTAAGAGATCCAGTACCCATTCTTCAGCCAGTAAGTTTTATCTAAGGTGTTTGGTGTTTGCCATACCAACTTGACTCTGGAGGAACAAGATTCGTTGTTGTTGTTGGTTTTTGTGTGTGTGTGTGTGGTGGATGGAGCCCACTGCTGAGAGCCTCCTAATATCCAGAAGTAGTACAGCACAGTGGCCACACCCTCATAGCAAGAGAGCTGTGACCTTATAACTCACAAATATTGAAGAGAGTTGGGCTAAAGACACAATTTACTGAAACTAGTTGGAATAGGCATCTGTTTTGATCTCTCTGGTATTATTAATTTCTTAATTTTATATATGCAAACTATACTTTCTCGTCTTAGTCCAATCCTTTTGGGATTATCAGTGAAAGTGCTCTCTACTTTGTCCTGGCTAAGTAGTAGGCAAGAGTCTCATCAGCTGGTCTCAGAATTTCCTTTTGAGTGGAGTGGACATAAAGATTAGAGATACCCAGAATAAAGTGCCCCTTAATTCATACTACTTACATCCCTACCACCCACACTTGTTCTCGTTGTTCTCTGAAGAGTCTAGACCCTCTTTTCCCACATATATGTTAATTGCTCCTATATCCTTTTAATAGATTCTAAATGCTTGTTGCTCAGCCAGCAACTGGTTGCTATCAGTTGGCAAGTTCTTGGTACCTCACCATCCTGAAACTTCATTTATTAAGCTCATGAGTTGGAGTTGGCATTGAAGCTCAGCTGGGCCATTTGTATGATCTCCTTTGGGCTTCCATCTGAGTCATAGGTAGTCAGCTTCAAGTCAGCCGGACAGGACTGCTTCAGGGCATTTGCCGGCTGCCAGCTGGGACAACCTTCTGAGGGTTGGGGTGAGAAGAGCCCTGAGTCATGCATCTCTCATCATCCAGCTGGTTGCCCTGGGCTTGTTCTATGGTAATGACAGGGTTCCAAGTGGAAAAGGGAAAATGTGCAAGGCCTCTAGAAGTTTCAGTGCAGATGGGCACAGAGTTGCTTTTGCTGTATTATATTCACCAGATCAAGTCAGGACACTAGCCCAGATGCATGAAGTGGAGAAGTAGATGTGCATGCCTTCTGGGTGGAAGGAGCTGCAGCATCTCAATGCAAATCAGTAAGCTTGCAAGAAGAATGGTTAAGGACACTTAACTCATCTAATACACCCGTTTGTTTCTACCCCTTATCGCCAAAGAACCTGAAATGCCAAAGTCACTTCCTCTAAGGGATACAGAAACTACCTCTTAACCTTATTCGCAGCACACATTGTCTGTGGGGATTGCTTGCAACTTAGTCGTGCAGTCTCAAAGGGCTGTCACCATCAATTATATCATCTGCCAGGTCTCCTGAAGTTTCAGCGTATTGCCTGCCCAGTTATGACATCTACCAGAGTGACTTTGCCACCTGTTATATTACCACTTCCTTCTGTATCTAGTGTAGCACTTGCTAAAAACATTTGCCTGTGCCTTTCTGGGATTTATATTGAACTTCTGTAATATGTATTTCCCTTTTATGTAGCATAGCCTCTTGGTAAGTTACCGCAATCACAGAGTAAGGCAAATGCTAATAATAATGTGCACTGCTCTAGTTGTTTCTTGCCAGTTTTCAGCCAAGTTCTGACTCAGCCCAGCCTTCTTAAGGTTTGTGAGATCTAATAAGATCATAGCACAGGGTGGTATAGCTGCAGGCAGAAAATTCTGCTTTGCCAAATATATTTTCCTTTATAGCAAGCTCATAAATTAATGCAGGGCACCGAGACACCGTGGCAGTATGCATGCATTAAAACAGATCTCTTCAGTTGACTACCTTCCTTTCCAGCCACTAATTTCTCTGAGATGATGCCAAACTCTTGGTCAGATATAGCTTCAATGCCTCCCACCCTCTCAATGTGAAATGATAATATGATTTTACAGTAGAGGTGGTGCTGTACTTCCATTAATAACACCCATTATTTCAGGGTGTTTAAATTTGGCTATAAAAATTGACTCTGCTGGTGGAACTTGGCTTAGGAGATTTTTTTTAAGAGCAAATGGTTTGTTTCTAATTTTTCTTTCAAAAGAAAAAAAGTTTCTTTTTTTAAAAAGGACATTTTGTGTTAATTTTGAGTTATATAATCATTGGACCAAATTCCTAAAATGGTGATATGATTTTGGATTTGTAATTGATTGGGTATCACTGAGACCCCCCAGGTCTTCTCAGCTAGCTTAGGTTTGGCAGGGTCTAGAGCTTTCTGCCACATCTCATCAGTTGGGATCAGAGGGCACTTCTTCTCATACCTCAACACTAACTTCTCTTCCCGGGCAACAATTTTTACAAGCTAGTACCTGACTTTATTTTTTAATATTATTTTATTGATACATTTTAATCATGCATCATAATGAAGTTTAGAGTGAAAAGGACATACATGCACACAGCACTTGGGGGGGTCCCCCCAGATTCCACACTATCCCCTCCCCCTCCCCATACATGGTATTGATCTGAATTGCCTTGGATAATAAGTAACCCATTTTTAGAATGCATTTTCATGGGTATTTTACTTTCTTTTTTTTAGATCTGCTAGAAGAGACACAAAGAAAAGATGAAGAAATGGAATCTCTGCAGGTAAAGAATATTCTCAAATAGGGCAAGTATCCTTGGGATAAAAACATTTGTTTTTCACTCTGTTATCCTTTATTATTATCACATTCAGATTGCTACAGCAAATGGGGTGACATATACCGTGTCAAAACTTTAAAGCTACAGTTGGAATTTGTTTCCTTTAGAAATCTTTGAGAGCACTTACAATCTAAAGTAAGAAGCCAGCTCAGGCTCTTGGCTACCCTTGAAAGGAACCTTTATTACTTGGTATAGTATAATGGGAACTTTAGCATTAGGAAATGAAGATAACATCCTCTCAAAGTCGTATTCCCCAAAACAGGGCTGAAGAATGAGGATGACTTTATGGAATTAAATTTTCAAGTGAAAGTCCAAGTATTCTCATTCCATTTATGTCTTCTACCAACGACCAGCCAGGAATATTAACACATATATGGAGCTTAAGATTTACATTGAATAGCCTCTCAATTTACCATGGGTTTACACACATTTCTTGGACTGGAAAATTGCGTTTGAAAGATTGTGCTAGAATTTTAATTGACATTTCCACGGTATGACCAATTGATGTTAAGTTGGCCTCTGACAGAAGTTCTCTCTTCCCTTTGTATTGGGCTAACTTACAAATGGCTAACTCAAGTGTCTGTCTTTATTAGAGAAAACATAATCAGTTATACACACATGACAGAACCAATTCACTTAACGTCATGTTATAGATTAAGAACAGTAAATACTTCGGACATTTAGAGTACTTCATGGGCCTGGAGCTGTAAGGCAGGACTGGAGAGAGTGATATAATGAGCTGGCTTGTGTGCTTTAAGGGGAAAGATGTTTGCTTCTGTTGAATGAAGAATGGGTCAAGTAAAGCCAAAGAGCAAGGGAAATATTTTGTGATTGGAGATTCTTCTATTTCATAATGTATCCATTAAGAGAAAAGTATATAAATTATCTGAAAAAACTGAGGTAGCATAGTTCTTTGTATGCAGTAAAAGCGGCACGTGTTAGCTAGATTAAATGCTTTGGATGTCTTGCACTGAGTAGGTATAAAAAGAAAGAGCATTAGTGAGTCCCCTTTGAGGCAAGGAAAGACCTCAAATGTATCCTCACCCTGCCACTCTCTGTAAAATTAATATCAGCAATACTTCTTATAAAAGGCAAAGCTCTACGTACACTAAATATATCTATTGAAATAATAATAAGGTCTTTTCGGGGCATTTAGGTTATGCATTTAATTGCCATTGGCCCCAGAATACCACATTAAAATGTATTTATTGAGTACATATCTAGCCTTTTGAAATGGCAGCACAAATAGTTTTAAGTTTATTTTCCTTACAATACAATTATAGGAATCAGTAATCCCATTCAACTTAATAGCCTAAGTTGCTTCTCAAATGTTTATGAATATTGGCAGCATTTTATACCAAAATGTCTACTTGGTGCAATAGAATCCACTAGCCACTTCTGGGCATTGATGGATGTAGAATATGCAGGATGATGTCCTACAACAGAAGAGTTGAATGTTGGCCCTTTGTAGTGGTGACCGATGTCTGATCCTTACAACTCTATTAAGAATAGAGGGAACTGATACCTCTCAAAGTAACAAGAGGTCAAGGCACATCAAAGAAAATCTTTAATGTGAAGACTAGAGGGAAATCCATGGAAAAATACCTATTATCCCTGCATTTCTCTACTCAAATATAAGTAGATGAACTGGGTGTAGTGGTGTACGCCTGTAATACCAGTACTTGGGAGGCAGAGACAAGGATCACAGGTTCACAGCCAGCCTCAGCAACTTAATGAGGCCCTTGGAAACTTAGTGAGACCCTTTTTCAAAATAAAAAAAACTAAAATGAGGCTGGAGATGTAGCTCAGAGGTAGGATGTCTCTAGGTTCAATTCTCAGTACCACAATATGTATGTATGTATGTATGTATGTATGTACAGATAGATTTTTATATACATAAAATATATATATGAATATATATGTGATAGTTTGGAGAGACTATTAAAGTATGTAGGCTGAATTCCTAAAATAACAAAATAGTACTTTGAGGGGGAGGACAAAATAGTTTCAAAAAATGATAACAGCGAAAATTAGATTGAGAACTTTGAGTTCTAAGTCCTGGTTGAGCTTCTGATTCCCTGCATCACCTTGGGTAACTCAATTAACTTTGCTATGCCTATTTTCTCCTCTATAATATAAAATCATAAAACTGTCTTTCAGAAGTGTTTAGTGTGGATTAGATTATCCCAGAAGTGAGGGCTAAATTTTTAATTCCAATTTACAATGTTAGCAAATCCTTATGTGTCCAAAGTAGAGTCAACGTTACTTTCTAATTTTCATCTTATCACTATGATAATAGATGTTCTGCATTTAATGTTATTCTCCTTAAGGGTAGGGGGTGTTTTATTTAGCCTTAAACTTCCCAGTTTCCAGCAAATTAAAATACTCTATTTACTCATTGAACAAATAATTGATTGAGCACAAATACTATGCATGACACTGTACTAGGTGTTAGGGGTCCAGAATCAAGCTGTGTGTACTGGATATCTTCTTACCCTATGTACCAGAATTAGTGGAGAAGACTAGTACAGTGGGTTTGTAGTAAAATGTTGGAAATGATATTTGAAGGAATGTATAAGTCACTGCGGGAACAAATAATAACAGCTGGCCTTATTTGTTGGAGGTACGGGTAGGTCTGAGGGATGTGAAGGGGAGTTGCGTGTAATTGAAGGTAGATGTGTTGAGCTGGGAGGGGTCACAAGCCACAGAGGCTTCCCAAAGGAAACCTGTATTTAAATGATAGCTAAAAGCTAACTAGGAATGTTTGGGGTGAAGGTAAGAAATATTTTAGGAATTGGGAAGGATATGGGCAGGCTTATGGCGAAAGAGCAAAATTTCACATTTAAGGAACCGGAGGAAGTTCAGTATGGTGGAATACAGAACCTGAATGAGAAGAGGCAAAACAGAGAGTAATGTGAGCAGGGGTCTGAGGATCTCATAGGGGAGTTTGGATTTTAGTGCATGGGAAACCAGTGAAGGCTTTGAAACATGAGAACGATATCAAATGTGCATTTTAGATAGGTAACCGGCAGAAAGTTGGAAATAACTGGAGGCTGGTAAGGTTGAAACCTGTAAGACCAATTCAGCATATATTCATGAGGGTTTGGGGAAGAGATGATGGATGGTTCCTGGATCAGGTAGCAGCTGAAAGCATGATGCAGAGTGGTCATTTCTTAATGTTTTTAGAATATAATAACCAATGGAAGCCGGGTGTGGTTGCACACACCTACAATCGCATTACTTGGGAGGCTGAGACAGGAGGATCGCAGGTTAAAGGGGAGCCTCAGCAACTTAGTGAGACCCTGTTTCAAAATAAAAAATAAAATAGAGCTGAGATGTAGATCAGAGACAGAATGCCCCTGGTTTCAATTCCTACTACCAAAAAAAAAAAAAAGGAACTTTGAGATGGGTTGTTAGGAAATGAAAAGGAAGGAGTTAAGAATGATTCTTTTGTTCTTTGATTTGGTAAGTTAATAGATAGTATGGTAGTCAGTGAGAGGAGGTTGTTGATTCATTTTGATATTTTGAAATGGGCGCAATAGCACTCACCTCTAATCCCAGTACGTAGGAGACTGAAACAGGAGGATTGGAAGTTTGAGGCCTGGGCAACTTAGTGAGACCCTCAGCAACTTAGTGAGACCCTGTGTCAAAAATTAATTGACCAATTAATTAATTTTGATATTTTGAAGTGCTGTTTTGCTGGTGTTCGTGTGCATCTGGAGCTCAGGAGGGGTGTGAAGAGGACATGCAGAGTTTGTCATCCAGCCTGATGTCCATAGCAGATGGGTGATGCTAATAGTCCTAGGAGTAATGAGAACTCTCAGGGGACATATGTAAGATGAGAAAAAATGAAAGCCTAAGGCACAGCCATAGGGAACGCCAACATTGAAATAACAGACTAGGGACAAAAGTCCCACCAAGCAGTCTAAGACATCAAGAAAATAACTTAAGAGAACTTGGCGTCATGAAGTTTAGCAAAGAATATTTCAAGGAGAAAGCTCAATAGAACTGAAGAGATATTTGTTACATCTTTGGATCTTTTTAGCTATGGGTTTTGGTTTCAAAAGAAAATTCATTTGCTGGACATGGTGGCGCACACTTGTAACCCCAGTACTTGAGAGGCTGAGACCGGAGGATCCAGGTTCATGGCCAGCCTCAGCTACTTAGTGAGGCCCTCTGCAACTTAGTGAGACCCTGTTTCAAAATAAAGAATAAAAAATAGGGCTGGGGGTGTAGCTCGGAGGTAGGATGCCCCTGGGTTCATTCCCTGGTACCGCCAAAAAAAAAAAAAAGAAAACTCATGATCCAGTGGATTGTAATTTCCTGTCATGCCTATGAAGCAACTCTCATGTCTTTTCTTTCCCCAAGTATTCAATATGTAGCCCAGTGCCTTAACACAGTAGGCTCAGTACATTTCTGTGGACCGAACAAATGAATACCATCCTACTGGTCTCCTATGTAGTTATTTATTTATTGGTGCTGGACATTGAACCCAGGTGCAGTTTACCTCCAAAGCTAGACCCTCAACCCTGTTTTATTTTTTATTTGAAACTGGGTAGCGCTAATTACTGAGAGTCTCACTAAGTTGCTGAGGCTGGGCTGATATCTGCCTTCCTCCTGTCTCAGCCTCCCAAGCACTGGGATTACAGGTGCACACCACCACATCTAGCTGGTCTCTTATTTATTTAACCTGTTCCTGAATCTCCTCAGTGTCCACCCATTGAAAAACCAGTATACATCCCTATCCTAGAGTTCATTTTTATTAAATTTGTTGCTGGGGGGATACACAAAAAATTGTCATTTCTGTTCTCTCTCTTTACCTTTTTCACTTCCCCTCCTTTCCTCCTCCTTTTCTGCTTTCCCTCCTGTGGGAATGCAGTATTGAAGCAGGGAAGTTAGAGATTTGGCCTGAGTGGTAGGGAACAGTAGAAGAGGCTGAAATGGCAGGCCAGGGCAGCAGGCAGCAAGGAATAGAGTCTGTTCAGTCTCCCAGGAACAGTGGAGACCAATGTATTTGACAGTGATTGCAACGATGCTCTTGTAATTACCAGAATTCTTCTGGTAGCTTAACATCTTTTGGAGCTTAACATCGTCTGGATCATTTTTTGTGACATTCATTTGCAGTTACATTGTGTGCTGCTCTTCTCAAAAACAAAGTATTGTCTTTGATTATAAATGTGGAGTATGGTATCAGAGTTCTATTTGCATGTGGATTTGAGATGCATTGAAACAAACAAAGCCCTTCTTTAATCCTCTTGAGATCAGCTGAAACATTTAAAATAGACACAAAAGGTAATCCATTTTTCCTCAGTGTACTGAAATGTATTCAGTGAGTTGACACCTTGGTTGTGATGGTTGCTGATGATAGGTGCTACTGCTGGTTTTTGTTTTCATTTTTTTCAAACACCAACCCCTGCAGTTCACTTTTCCCTGACTTCCTATTTTCCTCTCATGTTGCTTTGTGAACCCCCAAATGCAGAGCACACTGAAAAAGTTAGTATCCTACTTAATTTTGAAGAGCTTCAAAGGGCCACCTACCTATAAAGTTTCCAAACAGTATCTGGAAAATTTTTATGTCCCTCTTCTTTTGCTAACTTACAGACATCTCTCTTTTCATTTTCTTTGAAAGGAGTCCAGATTAGAGGATCATGACAATGGTTTTTCCTCTGCATTTTCCTCTTTCACTAAGCCTTTTGTAGATTATTTTGTGGCAGCTTCCATATCTTCAAATTGGTGATAATAATAATACTGATTTTGAAGGACTGTGTGGAGGACTGTGGTAAGAAATATGGACACCCTGGATCCTGGCAGATCCTCAATAAATGTTAATTCCACACACTGACTCTTTATTTGTACCTACTGTGTGCCAGAGGTGATGCTATATGCTAGAGATATCACAGATAGAAGTCAGACACAGCCTGGCCCTCCTTCCCTCCCTGCCCTCTTTCTTCCTCCTGTCCCACCCTCTTCTTCTATCTTTCCCTCCCCTCTCCATGGACAGCCATGTAACTTAAGTTAATATTTGGGGTGGATCATGCCGAAGCAAGTATTATACCTTTGAATAGCTGCTTAATACAATGAGAAAGTGAAAAGCAGGCACAGTGTGACAATAATGAGATTGATTTGGGGGCTACATATGAATTTCAGTCTTGTTATCTTAGGGGGGGAGAAAGGAAGTAGTTTAGTTGGAGGGCCTATAACCTAAATGCTGTCACAAGTATTTCTGCACACATTTTTGATATCATTAGAAATGAACTAAGTCCTTTGTTTAAAAAAAGGAATTATGTTTTTTCAAAAAGTATTTTTTTTCTGAAACACCCCAGAAGCTATGCCTTAAAGGACATTAAATGGCATTAGTGACATGCTATTTTTCAAATGACCCATAATTATGTTTAATTTCTCTATTAGTTGGCTTTTTCAGACAGTTCTATGGGATGAGTTTGATTTCTATCTTTTTTTCTAGAACTGCTTTAGGGCTGGAGGGGCAGGTGTTAGAGTTTGGTTTTGTCACCTCCATATGCTTAGGTAAAGCATTAAAATGAGCAGGAAGAAGAAGATACTCTTTTCCCTAGATGTTACTTTATTTCAGCTACTTATGGAATAGCCTATGGCAGCACAGTGTTTTAAGGGAAAAAATAGAAATTGACTTTCTTGGGTTTTTCTCTTGGAACAAGCCTAATAAATATTAATCCAGTGGTATTATAATAGAGAATGCCAACATAGAGATGCCAGGCACATTGTCATAGATAAACTGGGCAAGAAAAACCACCAAAGAATGAGACTGACATGGGCAAATAAATTGGCCTGGCAGAGGCTGACAAGATAGTATAGTCACATCTCATTGGACCCAATAAATGGATATTCCTCCCCCTAAACAACCATGGGAGAAACCAGGCTGGTGACAGACCACCTGGAAAATGTCCATGCTTTTGCTGTCAATCATTTCTGCCAGGCCGTATAACCTGTGCTTTCAAACTACATAATGGTTTGGGAATAGACATTGTGGTTATAAATGTGAGTGTGGGGCAGCTAAGAGTTCCTAAAGAGTCCCTTCATTTACTTCAGAAGGGGAAGTGAGGGTCCAGCGGGACACTCTGCTCTCTCACTGGATCTCCAGAAGAACTGGGCAATTCCTGGCCCCAGAAGTTCAGAAGTTCTCGTCCTCTTGGGAGATATGGAAGTACATTGTTAGAAGTCTCAATTTCAATAAATTGATAAATTGGGATGAACTGTTTAAGGCTTTATTCAGCTAGAAAGTAATGGAATGTCCTGCTCACTCTTAGGATGACTCACTAGAGTTCTAATGGACCTTCTATAATTCTGGGAACCAAAATGTTATGCATACCTACTTATTCTTTTCAAGATGCATTCTTTAGAACCTAGGCAATTAGCTGTGTACCTCTTTTTGTTCTGAGATATGATTTTAAAAATATTCTTCATAAGCCGGGTGTGGTGGCGCACACTTGTTATCCCAGTACTTGGGAAGCTGAGACGGGAGGATCCGGGTTCGCGGCCAGCCTCAGCTACTTAGTGAGGCCCTCCGCAACTTAGTGAGACCCTGTTTCAAAATAAAGAATAAAAAAATAGGACTAGGGGTGTACCTCAAAGGTAGAATGCCCCTGGGTTCAATCCCCAGTACTACAAAAAAAATACTCTTCATAAATAAAGCTAAATATTGGGGGGCAGAGGGCTGGGCAAGCCTTTCCTACTTTCAAAGCAAAGTGACTTAATGGCTCATTAAAATCTCTATTTTCTCAAAAGGTAAAGAGGCGTACCAAGCCTCAAATTTGGTATGAGATCTGAACAGAGATAAAGCATTAGCAGTCTGTCTTGGGGTCAAGCAGGGTCTCAGCCAATTACATTTGCACACTTCAATTTTACTACATCAAGAGGCCTCAAGGGAGCAGGGCACCAAGCTCAGTAAAATGGATTCCACTTGAAATTTTAGTGATCATTAAATTTTATCACCCTGTTTTACCTGAAATTTGCAACTTAATTTTAATTCCAAATTTATGACAGAATAAAACTGGAAAATAGAACGCCCTGAAAGAAGTACTCTTGTGTCTGAGCACACAGAAGTTGATTGACTAGGCTATTTCCTTTTGAGAATGAAAGAAATATAAAAACGTGCCTGGCTCTGTTTATCCAACAGGATGAAAAGCACAAGTCTTCAGGACTCAGCAGCCTCCTCGAGTCAAGCTTCCAAAAATGCTTCTTGAAAAATGGGCACCATTTGGAAACATTTTAAAAATGCCAAAGACAAAGCATAGTCTTTAAGAGCCCAGGGGTTACTCTATGACAGAAAATTTAGTAAGAAACTTGATAGTGAAAGCGATCTGGGCGCGTTTTACAGGTTTCATAAACCACTCACTCTCTCACGGAGATTATTTTATGCATCTTCATGCACTATCTCCTTGGCAGTTGGCTTCACGACAAGCAGCCCTTCCAGAGAACATCCTCTGATGCCACCCTCAGAGGTCCCAGCTCTGGGCGCCATGGGCGCTGGGCTGATGTACATAGCAGCTTTATGTTTTCTTGTGAAAAAGGAAAAACAATCTTAAGCACATTATAGCATTTCACAGCGTTGAGCTTTTCTGGGAGTTTATGCCAGTATCCAGAATCATTGGTCACCTTACAGTTTGGGGTGATTTCATTTAAGGTACAGAATTTTAAGTGATCACTTCAAGACCATCCTCCTTGCTCATGCTTGTCATGTCACATCCCTAGATAGGTCTCAACTATGTTAAGCCATTTTGTCTTCCCCGTCCACATAGCGGTGGCCATCGTGAAAAGCATTGTTCTAAGCATTGACTGTAGTGTGGAGCAAATTTGGAAACAGATGCTCAGCAATAATCCTTTTTTGGTTGAAACAAATTTCCATTGACTCTTTTTTTATATTTACTTATTCATTTATTTATTTTGTGGTACTGGGGATTGAACTGAGGAGCATTCTACCTCTGAGCTCTATCTCCAGTCCTATTTTTTATTCTTCATTTTGAAATAGGGTCTCACTAAATTGCGGAGGGCCTAAGTAGTTGAAGCTGGCTGCGAAACCTGTGATCCTCCTATCTCAGCCTCCCAAGTACTGGGATTACAAGTGTGCGCCACCACACCCGGCTTTCCATTGACTCTAAACAAATCTGAGTTCCTAAGCATTAATAGGACAACACTGAAATGAATTGTAGTTCTTACTTCCAGGACTATATTTCCTCCCAATCTCTGACTAATCTTCTAGAATATAAAGAAATATTGCAGAGTATTTCCTCAGTCTGGAATCTTGAAAGCTCACTAGTATTAAGTTTAAATCTACTAACAGATACTTATTTAGCATTGTCAACTCCTATCAAGATTGTGCTAAATCAGCCCAATAGGGTAATTGTTCATCAAAAGAAAATGGAAAAAAAATCACCTCTGAGCCATTAGTGATTGATATTAATAGCTACAGAGCAACTCTCTATGTCATACCCTGTGCTAATACTTCTAAATATATGTCATTTGTTTCTCAAAACAATCCTATAAGGTAGATACTGCTGTTCTCATTTTATAGATGAGGACAGTAAGGCTTGCTCAGCCAGAAATTCGCAGGGGTGAGACTTGTGTTCAAATCTACTTGACTTCTGTACCTCTGTATACTAACAGAATTCAAGAGCTGTGGAGATCAGAATATCTGCACCCCTCCCCCCAAGACTTGTGTAAGTTATTGTTCCCCCTTTAATTTCTTCCATTTTTATGAGAATGATTCATTAACAGACCTATTAAGCATTTAGTATAGCAAAATACTAATAGACTCCCTCCTCAAAATAAAAGATTCTAAGAAACTACATTATTTTTAGAGTACATTAAATGAATCTGGCTGTACTAGGGACTTAATATTAGTCATCTCTCTTACTGCCTTTCTATAACTTTAAAACTACTATAGTGGGGAGGAA
This sequence comes from Glis glis, assembly GCA_004027185.1. Classification (NCBI taxonomy): domain Eukaryota; kingdom Metazoa; phylum Chordata; class Mammalia; order Rodentia; family Gliridae; genus Glis; species Glis glis. The sequence continues at coordinate 14,770 of PVJS01024816.1, forward strand.
GCCAGGGGAAGCTCACCAAGAGATGTGTGCGTGTATGTCACTATCACCCTGAACTATATTATGATATGAGACTACAATGCACCAATAAAAGTATATAAAATAAAACAAAAAACTACTTATAAACACCTAGACTCCATGTTCACATGTATACAACTAGGACAATGGTAGATATATTTGGCTACTAGTATGTGAGGAAGATTTTAATTCCTGGTTCAAGATTATGACCAATCCAGTAACCTCAAACACTTCTAAGAAGGAGAAAGGATCATTTTTCTTTTTCCATTCTGCACCTTTTCTTTTTGCTTATTCATCATGTTTTAAATAAACAGACTGAAGAAAGTTGTTATTAAAGCCCTCCTCGGGCTTCTTCGATTTCAGTATTAAACCAAGTTCAAAATATTCTGGCAAAAATTAAAGGCAACATTAGGTTTCCATAAATTTTAAATTGTGTAAAAAGTGATAAAACTAAAATGAGCTGGAAAAATGACTAATAAGCATTTCTTCTTATGTCTTGGTCTTTTAATCATAATCAGTGATTAATTTGTTTTTAAAAATTAGCTCTAAAGTACCCTCCTTGTCCAGACTTTCTGCATTACACATGCTATTCTAGATTCAATTTGTTAGAATTTTAGTGTTTACTTTAAAAGTATGAAGGCTTATTACCATGTTAATAAATAACATGTAATGTCTGTTAATATTTCTATATTTGCTCATAATATGAAACAGAAAATCTTACCTACAAGAGACTCCATGCTTTTACTGCATTTTAGTTGTAATTGAAGTCCTTAGTTCTCATTTCCTTGGTAGAAAAGAACTAATAAATTTCTCATGAATGAAACCAGAGTTGGAGGAAAGAGAACATATATATAGGTTCATTGGTAAATGTGAACCCCTGCAGTCCAAATCCAAAATAATTGGGGGAGAGGGAGGCAGCACAATACAGCTGTCATCTGGCCACACAATATCACAGCTAGTGAAGTTTAGATCTTTGCTTTCCTTTATCCTTTCTTCTGCTATTTCTCCAGTGGTATTGACTACGTGTGCTTTAGCTGGCCGGATGTCAGACCCTGAAGTAAAGGAAGAGTTGCAACTTACTTAATAAAAGCATATGGCAAAAATATAATCCCTTTTTATTACATAGTGAAGTAAATGTAAAAATGTGTACAAATAAGTATGTATTTGAACATTAAATTTTATTCTGATATAGTATGTGTTTTACTATGCTGTCACCTGATGTCTGTTAAAAATGAGGTTCTGGAATGCTCTTCATTCATATGTAATTTTGAGAAAGAAGTCCCAGAACAGTTTTCCAGTGTATCCCTTAACCGGTACCTTGCAAAAACACAAAATAGACTTGCTGGTAATAAAAACATATTTATTGTCTGTTTGCCTGTAAAACCCTGCTGTCAGCATATGGCGTTTCCATTAGCTCCCGTGTTTCAGAGCGGTTACGGGGAATCTGGACCTGGATTACAGACCAGACTCTGCTAGTTGGTCATGATGTAGACTGTACCACTATTGTTTTTTAGTCTGTTTCTCTGACTTTAAAGAAATCAAATTAATGAATTGGGAATTTTTTAAGTATTAAAAATAAGAATGTATGTTTAATCAGTATAAACTTTGAATAAGTAGTTTAGATGTTTATATTGGCAACTTAAAAAGACATTTTCATTAACAACCACAATGCACTTGTTGTGCCCCTTTTGCCCTTAAAATTAAGGAAAACCTGTCCTGTCCTTGGATCATCGCATCCCTACCCTCTCTCCGTAATCCTTTTCCCTAGCTCTTTCAGTGCCCAGCTCAATTACATCCTTTAGGTTCTTTATGTTTCAGCTCCAGTGTTACTTCTTCATGGGGATTTAACCTGAGCAAACTGTCTAATGTAAAACTCCACCCTCACCCCAGTCAGTCCCTCTTTATCTTCATTATATACTTTGTCGGTAAGTTCCACAGAGACAGAAAAACCTTCCCTTCCCTGTTAATCTCATATCTAGCACAGTGAATTAAGTGCATAAATGAGTGGGAAGGGGAGGGAGAAAGAAAGGAAGTAAAGAAGGAAGTAAGGAAAGACATTGGAAGGAAAGGAAAAAGGACTGATAAAGGAAAAAAAGGACAAAACGAATTAACTTATATAGCCTGAGCAATGGTTAATTTTCTGGGCATATGTATTTCTGTACATATAACTTAAAATTTCGTTATAAAATTTAAAAGTTGAGTAAAGATTATGTGGTTCCTATTCTCTCTTTAATTTTTCTTTTTGTGTCTAGTAAGCATGTTTGACTTTATCCTCTCTCTCTAGAAACCTACAAGATTTTCCACAGGGCGACCTCTGTTAGGCAAGATGTAATGCTTATAGGACACCAACACCTTAGAACAGGGGTCACCGCACCACCCTTCCCAGGAAGGGCCAGGTTCTAATATTTTCCATTCTGCCTTCCTTAGGTTCCTTATGCTCTCTCACAACAACTTACCTGCGCATCCTAGCATGAAAGCCGCCCTAGACGGCACGTCGGCAGATGATGGGGCCATGCTCCAATAAAGCTTTATTTATGGACACTGAAATTTGGATTTCATACAATTTTCACATCATGAAATATTCTTTGATTTTTTCCAACCAAATGAAAACACAAAGACCATTTTAGCTCACCGTCTTGTAAAAACAGGTGGCTGGCTGGATTTGGGCCACTTTGCTGCCTCCTGAGCTAGTTTAATGGTAATCTATTTAAAAAGGATGAACTGGCATTGTGGGAGTCCAAAAATAAATTTTTGAGTTCTTCTACAAGGAATAAATTTCTTTTGGTAGAATGTAGAATAATTTGGCAGATGAACGGAAAGTATAATTTCGAGTCATCAGACTGTCCTGAACTGTTGCAGCGACGCTGTATCTGTGTTCTGTTACCCCTGGGTCACGTGTGAGCTCTGAGTAGCTTTCATTATTGGCTAAACCTACCCAGGTACAACTGTTAACAAGCTGCCATCTTATTTATTCCTTCATTTCTTAGACTTTGGAATTTAGGATCAGTTACATTCAGGATAATTTTGTGAAAGCAAGCCCATTGAGGACACTTTGAATTAAATCACTCCTCTTTAGTTATAATCCTAAAGAGTAAAATGTTTTAGATTTCAAATAAGAATTTCTCTTAAATTTGTGGTTTTAAGTTAGATAAGAAATTATTTAAGGAACCATTGTAAAAGTACTAAATGATATCATTTCTCTAAATGCAGAGATTTAAAAATTAGTTTGAATTATCATAGTCTTATTAGTGTTATCTTTGTAGCCATTACTATTTTGAGTGTTTCCAATTACTTTAGGATAAGAAAGCTTACCAACTCTTTGATAACCCACATCTCTCTTAAACAGCCGAAGCTACTATTTAAGCTTCCACCTTGGGAAGACGGTAGTCAGACCACAGTGAAAAGTCAGAATGAAGCTCACTTTGAAGAAAAAGCAGTTAAGTATTTCATAGGTAGGAATATTTAGGATATTTGGAACTGAATAGTCTAAATACATCTGCTTTATTTTAGAGTATGCAGGATAAGGCAGCTTTCAGGTATGCATCTCAGAAGTACATCTAAACAAGAAGTGGTTGGGTCATTTTTATCCTCGCTTTTCTTAGCTGGGAAGAACAGTTTCCCATTGATTATCAGAGGGCAGGTAATTGAAGTGCATTTTCAATCCTTTAACTACCTTTTTCGTCTTACCTGTGCATCTATGCTAGGAAATGGAGATTAATGACTTAGTTTTAATTTAAGTTAAACTGAATTAGAAAGCAAAAAAAAAAAAAAGAAAAGAAAGAAAGAAAAACCTAACTTAGGTCAGCCCAATATATTATTTTATAACATTCTGCTTAGGTCTTGATTATCCTTATCAGCAGCCCCTCTAGTGCAGAATGCCGAGAGGTAACTGTACACAGAAGGAGTATGGGAATAAAGAGGGAGAGTCTCTAATATAATATTCCTTGTACTTTAATCCCTGATAAGTATTGAGTAAATGATTCTGCATGTCAGTTAGCATGTGGATCATCAAGATTGCTCAAAGGTAAGAAATCTCATTCCCAAGGCGGGCTGTTTGCTTGGACACTTTAATGACTCAGCGTTGTGACATGCATGACAGTCAAAGGCAAATGCTATAATTCAATATTCAGGAGGAAAGCGCTTGGGCCAAGGAATTCTTTGGTTCTTTGGGTTTTCTTGTGAGCATTCTTCACCAAGAAGCCCAGGAGACGTTTGCCCTTGAGGGAAACAAAGAATCAGCCTCAGGGAGTCTCATTAGACCAGCTGTGTTTGGCAGCAGTACGATACACACCCCTTTGCACACCTGAAAATGAAAGCATGCCCTATCTTTTTCAAGTTCTACATGACATAAACCTGCTCATAAATTATGCCATAATCACCATCGCAATATGTTTTGCATAGGGCTTCAGAGCGTGTTTCAGTGATATATGAGTAACTTCACAACTGGAGACATGTGTACTTTATTTTTGAAAATATAAATCTCTGAAAAAAGTATGGTGCTTTGGTTTCTGAGTTGCTGGCTTTTCCCCCCTACTCCTCAACTTCTGTTCCAGCGTGTCTTTTTGGGAACAGTCAATCATAAAAATTACATTAGTTGTCATTTGCATTGGCCCCAACCACCCTCATAGTCTTTTTTTTTTTATCTGCCAATAATTTTTTCATTGTTCTCCGGTCCAGATGTTGCTCACTAAACAAATGCCTTTGTTACCCGCTAGTAGCAGTTTCACTGTGGAATTGGGCAGTCCCTGGAGAAACATAATTCTGTGTCATTTGCCCTTTATTTGGTTTGCAGTCACATTCTGTAGGCACATACCTAGGTACCACATTACGTTGTGCATTAAAAGGAAGAATCTTGAAATGATTTTTCATTTTCAAAGAAAAAAATCAGGCCGGGTGTGGTGGCGCACGCTTGTAATCCCAGTACTTGGGAGGCTGAGACTGGAGGATCCGGGTTCGCGGCCAGCCTCAGCTACTCACTGAGGCCCTCCACAACTTCGTGAGACCCGGTTTCAAAATAAAGTACAAAAAATAGGGCCGGGGGTGTAGCTCGGAGGTAGAATGCCCCTGGGTTCAATCCCTGGTATTGCAAAAAAAAAAAAAAAATCTTATTGCCTTGCTTTGTGATCTGAAGTACAAAGGGCAAACCTGGGATTTTTTTTTTTCCATTCAGTTTCATATAGCTTAGTAGAAATATTTACAGAGATTTTAATCAAAACCCTTTACCTCTCCTCTCAGGCATTTTCCATTTAAGACAAACCAACAGAACCCTATTTTTCCATCTTCCTCTTCATCTTCTCCTTCACCCCACAAACCCATGTACATTACCCCACTTCTGATCCCTTAAAAATAGATATGAAATTTTATCCCACTTCAGTTCAAATACATTGTCTTCAGCCTTTCCTAAACAGTATCAGACTGAAGTATAATGGTCAGTACTGACCTCATAACAAACAAGATGACAAATCAAAATGTCAAGCTGAGAATCTGGCCACCCTCTCTCCTCATTGTGATCACAGGAATACCTGAGCGAATATATTGGAAAATTGGATAAGACGCTTTGTTTTTAAATCCTGTGACTATTCCTGCTTCTGGTTCTCTGGAGGATTTGCCACACCCAGAGTGAAAAGTGGGTAACAAGGAATAGTATTAGGTACTTTGTCTAGAACAGGCTATGAAGCATCCTTTCAAATCGGTGTTTCTTGATAAGTCAAAATGTTGGGAGTTTTATGGACAGTCTTTTAGACAAAATTCTGATGCTTGTTGTAGGGGTTCCCCCCCCTAATATTTCTGTTTTGTTATTTTGGACTCTGAGGTAGGTTGTTTGAAAAAGGCACATAAGCAGATAGTGAAATAAGTTAACAAAAATCAACTATTGGTATCTATATGGCTAAATTGAACATTGGATGATTGGGAAATCGGTACAAGCTGTACTAATACCATCCATCGTCAAACTTTTTAAAGTCAAGAGTAACTTTGGCTACTAATAGGTAGCATACACTTTCATGTATAGTTCAATGACACATTTGGTGTATTCATAGTCAACTTACACTATATTTTAACGCTTTTCTGAGGTTTCTACATTGAAATTGTGATTTTTATCTTTTTAGTTTATTTTAATTAATTTTAAATCACTATATAAAATGTCTATTTTTTCGTGATGATCAATAAAAGCTTTTTCCTTTCCTTTCTTTTTATCATCTTGAAATTTGGGGAAAATATATTTGAAATTATTTTTACTTCTTTTTAATTGTTGAAAAATGGCAAATGGTTGAATGTTATGGATTGCTGTGGTGGAAGGCCTGGAAGGAAAGATATCCATACTGTTTGTATTTCTTCTCCATCCTTTACATAGGAAGTAGCAGGTAAAAGTGTGAGTGTTGACCCAACAGGGTTGAGCTTGACAGGAAGAGCAATGTGCCGACCATGGTCTTTGTCCGAAGCAGAGCACATTTTTCTTCCACAGAGAGGTTGAGTGCTTTCAGAACAGTATAGGAAGAAATCCCTACTGTGGGTTTTTGTTTTTAAGAATTATGTCCTTTGTGACCCTTCAGTCCCAGAGAAGTTGCCAAAATTATTCTATGATCTCAGAGCTTCTTATACTTGGAAAAGATAGAGGTTCCTGTTCTATTTTATGGCAGTATTATGCCTTCATATGCTAATGGTATACTTAAAGCATTCTTAGAAAATGCTGCAGTTATTGAGATAAAGACACTAGACCTGTTCAGCTGTACTTACCAGAGGCAGAAGAATTCTGATTATTTAGACCTGTAAGCCTCTAATTCGCCTCTCAGATATGATGGCTGAATCGGTATGGCTAATTGATTGGTTCAGCTGAATCAAATAAACTGCTAATGATCAAGTATCCAGATACCAACAATCCATTTCACGCTCATTTCCTGACTTAGCCTACACATATTTGCCTGCCTCCAGCATTGCCAGTGAATTCGCCTTGCTTCATTCCTAAGTTCTAATGTACACCCTGTAGTGACCAAGTAGCACATGAATATTTACAATTTAAGGCAGGTTACTGACATCGTCATAAAAAGTTAAAAATACATTTTTGATAGTACTAATGCTATAGGCTACTCCCAAAATACAGTTCTCCCTACTTGATCTGTCAAGCCCAGAATAAATTAAAACATGATGCCTAGCAGCAGTTTTTTCCACTAGAAAGCATATGTAATATTCATTTACTGATAAAAATAGCTATTAGCACTCCATTTAACTCTGTGACTATGCAGTAACTACATGTACAATCATTAAGAGTAAGCATTAAAATCATTATTCTTTGTTGCTATTGCTTCAGCTTTCTCAGAATAAAGAATAGTGGAAAAGGGATTATCTAATAACACACACACACACACACACACACACAGAGGCAACAGTGCAGGTTTTATCTTCCCCCAATTTTTTTCTTCACAATATTCAAAGAAAATTTCTCCTTTGATTTTCATTTAAGCCTCTGCTCCCACTTAGTTTCATATATATACTTCTGTCATAATTGTTTCTTCCCTGCTACTGCTGTTAGTTATACAGAAAGATTTCATAAAAGAGAAGTAAATAGATTGGTTTAATAAAATAAGTTGTTTGTTTTTCATCTTATTTTTGAGACATGTATTTGGAGGGAAATCACTTGGAGGCCCATTGGTGGACTTCAGAGAGTCTGTGTTTCCCTTGAAAGTATATATAAATATATATGTATTTGTGTCTTGTGTATGATGTACCTTTTCCTGGAAAAAAGATAGTTTCATCAGACTTTTAAAGTCCATGACTACAAAAATAAGAGCCACTGATTTATTAAAGCCACCTGAATTGTCCTGAGAGTGTGCTTGTTATTCCTGAAGGTTTTCTTTCCTCCCTAAGCCTCCCACCTCCTAACCCTACTTCCAGTGTCCTAACAATGCTTTTGATCCAGCTTGGAAACCTGGGGGTGGAGGGTTGGGGGAGGGAGTGTTGAACTTGCAGAATTTAAAGATAAACTCTGTTGAAATGAACATTGGAGATTAAAAAAGAAAATTAAAAAAAACACTGCCATTTTAGCTCTAGATATGGTAGTGTTAAGGAGGATATAGTTTTTGTTGTACTTATATGTTCTTTCTAGGCCATAAATTGGCATTTTTTTTCCCATGGGCTGTATCAAAACCACACTATTGGCTTCAGTTCCCCCCATTTTAATAACAGTAGCTTGTGAGGAAATATGCAATTTTTTTAGATTAAGGATTTAGAGTAGCCTAATTCTTTTATATACACATATATAGTAACTAAACTTGTTTACTAAAAAAAGTCAAGTACAACTATCTCATATTTTCAAAACACATTTCTTAAATTTTAAAATCATAATAAATTTTAAAAGATTATTAGCAAGAGTTTCTTTTTACTTATAACCTACAATTAAGACTTTAAAACTGCAATTTAGACAAAGTTTGCTAATTGGCAGCAATGGCTGGTATCTTATTAGCTGTTGTTGATTGAAAAATTGAATTATTGAAATTCAGGTTAATTAACTGAATTCCCTGTGTCTGCAGTTTCCTCATTTCTTAACATATTCATTTTTCATTGAACACTATCTCAGTACCACTTTAGCAAGGAACAGGTAACAGACAAATAGGCATGAGTAAATTTATCCACAAAAATTACTTATTGATCTTTATATTTTAACCAAATGGAGTTGTTTTGACTATTTGGAAATATAAGCTTATAAACTAGGCACACACTTCTTTTAAAAACACATAATAAACATTTAGGTAACATGAATATAGTTAACATAAATTATAATAATATCAGTTTATCTTTGTGAAGTAACATGAATACAGTTAACATAAATTATAATGATACCAGTTTATCTTTGTGAGGTCTGAGATAATTAAAACAAAATTTAACTTAATTCAATTCTACTGTTTTGTCATCATGTGAAATTACCTACTTCAAGGCAGTTCTATATATACTCTTAAAATATGTTAGTCCTAGATAATATGGGTCCACAAACCCATGGTATGGGGAAAACTCAAGATCCAAATAGGGGCTCTAAATATTTGGCTCCTTCCAAAATGGTTCATATAAACTGCCCAAAGGCTGTTCCTGTCTGCAGAAGGTAGCTAATGAAGTTCTGTTCAGTCTGCAAAGGTGATAGAGCCTTGCTGAATGGTTTTGTCCCAGATGTGCTGTGTGAAGAAGCCTGGCCACAACACATCAGAGCCCCTGAAGCATCGTATTCATTTATTGTAAAGCACTCAAATATGACAGTGCAGAAGTTACCAATGAAATAGCGGTTATTTTATGAAAATCATGGGAGCAAGGGGGAGGTCCTCCCAAGTATGCCAACCAAATGCAATTAAACAGATTCTACTGCAAAGAACAGGGCTGCTGTGGGCTGATTGTGCATATTATATTCATTTGATGTGTGCCCACGTAGCCGAATGTTGACGCGTAGAAGTGTTCCACTCAGTCTCCCAGGCTGAGGGCTGGAGTTGTGCTGGCAGCAGTCTTCAGAGGTGAGCCCTCTGTTTGTGGTGAGCCTGCCAGAATCCATGCCAGGGCCCACTTCATTCTGCCCCTGAGCCCCGGAGTCCACGTGGGTCCTCCAGGGTCACAAGGGACCTGGACTGTCATTCTCTGCACCCTGTCCCCTCACACACACCTTTGTTTCTTAAGATGAATGGTTAATTACCTTGATTAAACAACAAAAAAATCCAGATGCTAGCAATTTCCTTCAGTTATTTAAAATGACAGAAAAGAAAGGCAAATGATCTGGACTATCCTAGAAAAGACTTTCCATCTTCTTGAATCTTCAGACTGCTTACTCCCAAATTCAGGATTGTTTGGTAAACATTTTCTGTTTATGCTTGTTAGCTCTGGAAAGAATTGAAAATGCAAGCATTTCTTGAGCATTTCACTGTTTTAGCAATGTTGGTAGTGACCCCTTTTAAAACCAGTATTTCTGTAAACCTTCTAAGATGCTAGATAATGGAGCTTTATCTGGTTTCAGGATTGGTCACATGTGAATATCTTTCTCATTTATTTTCCTGCCTTATTTCTGATAATGATTTGCTTACAAGTTTTAACTGATAAGGTTATTCTTTTGTCTGAATTTTTCCTTTCTGTGAAATCACATTTTTCACTTTCTGAGTACTAAGAGCTCGTGTATATGTTAACTTTGTTATATAACTATTATCATGTAGTTGTGATTCATATATTCAAATTTATCTAAAATTTGTATATCGTCATGTAATTTTAACAATAGAGTGGTAGTGAGGGCTGTTCCATTCAGTAGCTGGACCTGAATTTATGATATTTACTGTTAAATGTTGTAGTCTTAACACAAGGTGAAATGGCAAAAGACATAGTGATCCTTTTATGGCTGTATTTTCTGTATGAGAGATCATTCTGAGTCTGAGTTTTCATTTTTTACATTTTAAAAATGAATTGTTCCTAAAACAAGGTAAATATAAAACCTGCGAACTATGTCAACTTGTGATGATTTTTAATGGCTTCAGTTTTATAATTACATTTTATGTTTTATTTGCAGGACCGTGTAAATGCATTAGAAACGGTAAGTTGGGGCATTTTCTTTCTTCTTGTATCAGAATTACTGCTGTCTCCTGATGTGGATTTCAGAGCACACTAGAGGAAGCAGTTCCAGAAAGCATTTCTAAACCTACATCTGGGATTCAAAGGGGAAAATGAGCTAAACAATAGCTAAAAGGTATGTGGATATAGACTTTTTTTTTTTTTTTTGGCACTGGGGATTGAACCCAGGGGCACTCTACCTCTGAACTACACCCCCAGCCCTATTTTTTATTCTTTATTTTGAAACAGGGTCTTACTAAGTAGCTGAGGCTGGCCGCGAACCCAGATCCTCCGGTCTCAGCCTCCCAAGTACTGGGCTTACAATCGTGCACCACCACGCCCTGCGGATATAGACTTCTAAATTAAAAAAAAATTAAAATTAAAAATACAAATGTGAGCATATTTAAGTGTTACTGCTCACTCAGGATTGGCATGCCAAGATGCACTAATTTATAGGAAACATAATTAGTTTAAATATACTTAGTGCCTTGTGTATTTCTGTACTTCACAATCACTGAAAGGCATGGTTGATGGAAGTTCAGATCAGAATACTGTTTATACTTTGAAGTCCAGGTTTTCAACATTAATATTGTTGGGGTTTTTTTTTCACCAATATAAAAAAAAATTAGAAAACCTGACCAACCTTTTTCTGAATAATCTTACTCCTGGGAATCTATGCACTCTTTTAAGTGCATAGATGTAAAGACTACATGCTTGCAATAATTATTGGAAAATGATGTATTTTTAAATAAAAAAAGAGAAGCCAACTTATTGTTGGCAATGACGTAATAGGTAAGTATGGAATGTTCACTCAGCATGCCATGATGGTTATGAAAATGGCTTGTAATATGATATTAAATGAAAACTAAGTCAAAATACAAAACCATGTATATTTTAATGATAACTTACAGGCATACAAAAAAAAGAGCATTAGCAAAAAGAATAGTGACATGGTAGTAAAGCATTATGATTTGATTAGTTTCTGTGTTTGAAGCTTTGTAAAATATGAATACTTTCATAAATATTTTTATAATCACATGAATTAAAGAACTGTAAAATAATTGTATTACCTTATGAAATATTTTATTGCCATAAAGTCATATTTTCATAAAAGTAAAGATTATCATGCTGCTTTGTGAGGAAAAACATGAAGACATGTAAAGTGTGATACAAATACTGAATGTGCATATTTTTGCACTAAAAAAGTCTTTAAGTACATAGAATACTGAGTATCTTTGGAGTAGTGGTGATGTTTTTGCATGTTTTTAGTGAGCAGGAAAAAATAAAAATTCCTTAAACAATGAGACTGATATTTATTTTGTAAATGTGAGGAATGAAAGATGCTAATATGGCACATTTTAGTAAAATGTGAGCAAACGATTTTGATTGACACCTTCCAGAGCCTAGTGGGTAAATAACTTCTTACTTAGATTTATCTAGGCCATTTGGAAAGTACACTGACCTTCTCATTTTCAGAATGATGACATTGTAGGTGAATAAAATGTTTAGTGTTCCTCCACATATATTTTACTTACCCGTAGGAATGTCTTGCCAACAGGATTTGGCTTGTGAGTAAAATGCTCATTTTGAAAATATGAGCAAAATCAGAATTTTTGAGTTTGAGGACCTAGACTAAGTGTGCAAAATGCCGTTTATATAACATTTAGCAAATTACACCTTTCTTGATTCCCACATCTGTTAAAAATGTTTAAAATTAAAATTATTTTATCATGTTGTGAAAATTCAGAGAGAAAATACATGTGAAAATACATAGGACCAAACAAATGTCAGGTTATCATTCTCATTATGTGATTGCTTGTTATTTCTTATTTAATCCTTTGAACTATACCAGTGTGATATCTGAAAGTAAAAATTTATATCAACAACAGAAACCATAGAACTTTTATTTGCTTTTGTCAGTCCTTTTTATTTATCGAATATCTTTACTAAGTATTATGCAGTAGAATCTTAAATGTCTTATGTTAAAGGTTCTTCTAGGAGTAAAGGTAAAAATTAAAAGTCCTCATGAGAAAAATAAAGTTGATTAAATGGACTTGTTTTTTTTACAGCAGCAGTTTTCTCAAGATAGTTTTAATTTGAAATAATTATCATAAGTAACCATAAAATTAAGATGCTCAGCAATAATGTTAATGCTCAAATATTATGAAGTTCTTTGACTTCATATGGCATTATAAGGAGCAGAATTTAATTCACTTGGTAGACTGTTCAACTGGTAAAGTATTTTATAGTTCATAAAATCAAATATGCTGAAAGCAATCTCAAAATCACTTATTATTCTCTCCTAACTAAGCATAAAAACCATAGAAAAGTACTGGCCATTCAACACTTTTGGTTGAGTTAGGATCAATGGCACGTAAGGTGTTGTATCTAGGGTGTATATCATGGTGGTACAAATCTGCCAAAGTCTGAAATTTCATCATGCCTTTAGGAATATTTACAGTAGTCCATTTGAAGGTTCAGGTAGTTAAAGAACCTGAAAATATGATTTTTTTCATCAAAAGAAACTTGAATTGGCTTTCCACCAATTATCTCTATGCTTAGATCAGAATCATGTGCCCATTTTCTCTACTCTTAGACTTTTTCTTCTCCTTCTTCACCAATAAGTAAACTCCTTGGATTAAAAATTGCATTTTAAGCCGGGCGTGGTGGTGCACACTTGTAATCCCAGTACTTTGGGAGGTGGAGATCGGAGGATCCCGGGTTCCTGGCCAGCCTCAGCTCTCTCTCTCTCTCCCTGTCTCTCCATCTCTCTCTCTCTCTCTCTCTCTCTCTACTTAATGAGGCCCTCCGCAACTTCGTGAGACCCGGTTTCAAAATAAAGTATAAAAAATAGGGCCGGGGGTGTAGCGCGGAAGTAGAACACACCTGGGTTCAATCCCCGGTACCGCAAAAAAAAAAAAATTAAAAAAAATTGCATTTTATTTGCAAATTAATCCTAAGGCTCTGTAAAAAAAAAAAATTCCTGATACATAGTGGACATTCACTCAACAATTGTAG